>JANVCQ010000232.1:2832726-2853717 GCA_025531925.1 Erythroxylum plowmanianum
AAAAGGCAACCCAGTGCTCGGACGCACAAGAAATCACCACCTTAGATGAGCTCCCACACTGTCGCTGTCAAGATTCGAACCCGAGACCTTGAACTCACTTTCCTTCCCAATGACCAACTGGGCTACCCGTGCGGGCCACAGAGACTCTTCCTGTTATTAGCAATTGTAGGCAAAAGTTGTGCAAGAAACTGAAATGGCACTCTTAATGACTCTCCAGTGTTATTGGTTTCAGGTTTGGGTTTTCAAATTGAACTCTTGATGCTAATTAAAATTATTATTATTTAACTTCTGCCTTGTAAGATTATTATCATCATTATCATTACGTTCAATCCAAAGTCTCGCTATAAAACGAAATCTGAAAAGGTTTGATGATATGCAATCTTACTCTTACATAATACGCAATCTTGTAAGATTATTATCATATTTTACTTAATTTTATAATATTAACTTGCATGGTAGGCAGCCTTGTAAGATTGTTATCACATTTTACTTAATTTTATAATATTAATTTAAAATTTTAAAAAGAGTATAAAATTTTTAATTTTAATTTTTAATAAAAATAATTTTTTATTAATGTAAATATTTAACTTGTATTTAAGTTAACTATCAAATAGCTTATCACATTTAATGAACGAAACCACTAAAAAAAAAAGACATCCTTGATCGATGACGTTGCCTTCCCTTACATGCATAATCTCCCGCCACCCTTCCTCACCTCACAGGAAACCCTACCCAACCGGCCGTCACTCGCCCGCCGTCTTCGAGGCGGAGGAGAAGGGAGGTTGTTTGGACGTACGGACACAGACGGGTCACTTCTAAGTGAAGTGTCAAAAACGCTCTGGAAAGTTTTAAAGGGTTGGAGAGAAGTGGAAGAAAGACAGGAGATGGTTCAATTATTATGCCCATTTTCTGATTTTGATGTGATTAGACGTTGCATATATATATATTATTTATCATTGCATCTTTAATGATGTCTATGCATTTTCTGTTTGTAATAAAAGACAAACTCTAGTTCAAGCTCATCATGGGCATTGGAGAAAAGATCTTACGGTTCTTTCTTTTTCTTGTCTTTCTTTGTGTTTAAATTAAACCATCGTTACTCATTTTAATGTTTATTAGTAATTATCATATAGTTATTTCTTTTTTTCATAATTATAAAATAATATTATATTAAAATTTAATTTTTTAATAATTTATAAATTTTTATAATTTATTAATAAAAATTAACATGGTTAACGATTAAACAAAGATAAGGGTTTAATTTAATCTTTGTTTGATTTATATTCAAGGAAGGAATGGTTTTAAGTATAATTTTCATAGTAGGTCTAATAATTCTTAAATGGTTTTATTGTTATGAAAGAATCGAAATAAAAAAAGAAACATAAGAATGAAAATTGAAAATCGGAATTGGAATGAAATTACTTATTATAAGTGTTTAATTTCTTATTAAACAAAGTTAATAGTTATGCTAATATTTGATATTAAATATTAAAAATGATAGGGAGAAAGTTTTTTACTCATGTTTAGTTATTATATGATTTTATTTTGTAAATAATTAATTAAAATAAACTTTTCTTAATGATTTATGAAATTATTAATTTTATGATAAGAATAAAAGTATGAATGGAAAAAATACTTGTTAGAAAAGCTTTAGTTTTAATGATAATATTATAATAAGTATAATATCTTAATAATATTTTAATAATATCTTTTATTACTGATAGTTAATTCCATTTATACTCACATCTCTCCTAGGAATAAAGTCTATGATTATTTAACTGCAGTTTTATCATTCCTTCCTTTATATATTACCAATAACTAAAAATTAAGGAAAAAATACTGTATTCGTATTCTCACCTTTTTATACCAAACAAGAACTCAGTATACATTAGTGCATATACATACTGTAGTTCATCGTTTATCGTACGGCTCTCTTATGAAAAATAAAATAAGGCCTATTATTAATTTACTTTTAAATCTCGTAAAGGGCAACAAAAAAATCTCTATTTTATCTTTATTTTATTTTTTATGAACGTTCACTCTTTTTTTATAAAAAGTAAAAAAAAGATACAATAAGGACCTCTTTTTACTTTACCTAAGACCTATAAAGTGTTAAAACGGCCTGATTTATCTCGATATAGTTTCAATACATGACAGAATAAATCTTGGTAAGAATTTGAAGAAGTGTAGAAAAAGTCTTTTAAGTCAAACAGTACAATATATATTACATTAATCGAACTTGAAATTAACTTAAATTTATTTGAATTAGTATTAAAAATACGCAATCTTATCTTTAATGAATAAGGAGGTTATTTCCAACATCATTAAAAATTTTTTTTGAAATAATTGAATCACTTGAGTGGGATTTTAAGTCGGGCTTCAATTATAAAATGAATCTAAATCTTAATATATCTAATTTTGAACCTACCAAAACAAACAAAAACCTAATGAAGTTGATGGACATATATTACAAACCATCAACAGTCCGAGTTTGACCAAATGAAGTCTACTAAACCTCTCCCTAGCTCTTAGAACATCATTTTCCATCAATCCTGACACCATTTTGACTCTTAAGATCCAAAGAGTTCTCTGTCTTCAACTCAATTACAAGCAGAGCTCAGCTCACCTATCACCACACTCTCACTCACCCACACTTTTTACAAAAAAAAAAAAAAAAAAGTGAGCAGATGCAGATCAGACCAGAGAGAGTTTCTGAGACCTTCCCTGTCTCCTAGTTCCAAATTGCACTCTCACCCTTTATTCTTTTACATATCTCTGTCCTCTCCCTGCAGCTACAGCGTTTGGTCTGCGTGATTCTCACGCTCCCTCTTATCATGAAAATATTATATTAAAATTTTTATAAAATTTTTAAATAAGTTAAAATAATGTTTATTTACGTTTTAAGGTTAAAAAAAAGTAATAATATTGTGTTGAAAATATTAAAATCGAAGGATTGGGATTGGCCTGTAACTTTTACGAACCTTAGTAATGACGTTAATATCGTGTCATTCCTGGCGTCGTCGTCGCACGTATCCAGCTTTCTTAAATGCCGACAATTATTTCTCTCTCAGACTCACACAAGTGATTCAGTGTCCTAATTAAAACACCACCCAACCAACTCCCCCTTTCTCGTACTCGTACAATCCAACATCCCAAAAAACAAGGGTGAGTAGTGACGGCGCGTGGAGAAGCGCGTGTATGGAAGAGGTGTAGTTTTGTCTCTGCAAATACAGACTGTACCATCCTCTCAAAGCACCACTCACTCAACCTGGCGCTCTTACTGTTCAGTTCTTGTCCAATGCAACAACGTTCACTTTTTACCGAGCAGTTAAAAAGACCGGTTTTACCGGTAATAGCCGGTGAAAATCAGGCATATTATGGACAAAGGTCAGTTCAACATCAGACCCTCCGACCGAACCGAACCAAAGAACAAACTCCTTAAATGACACGTCCATGTCCTCATTCTTTAACTGCTCCTCTTTGTTCTCTTTAATGTAGAACATACCGCTTCTTCTGCTAAGCTTGAAGGGGTTTCTGTTCATGGAGTTTGAAGATCAAGTAGAGCATGAAGAGGAGGAGCAAGAAGACGAGATGGGGTTGTCTGCACCGAGTTATGATGACAATTCGGGTCGGGTCAAGATGACGACGAGCCCCGGAGGAGAAAACTCCGGCATGGGAGCAACCAGAAGTGGTGGTGTTAGTAAGATGAGGTACAGGGAGTGCTTGAAAAACCACGCGGTTGGGATCGGCGGCCACGCAGTGGACGGTTGTGGTGAGTTCATGCCGGCCGGAGCTGAAGGCACTCTTGACGCACTCAAATGCGCAGCTTGCAACTGTCACCGTAACTTCCACCGCCAAGAAGCTGCCGACTCGTCGGCAGCAACAATCGGAGGTGGTGGCGACCCCTTCTTTCACGGCCACTCTCGTTCAAACCACCACCACCATCACCAGCCCCCCCAGTTACCACAATTCGTGCCTTATTACAGGAGTCCAGCGGCGTACCTTCACGTGGCACCGCAGCAGCAGAGACTCTTGGCATTGCCTTCAACATCGGGAGGGTATAGTAGGGAGGATCAGGAGGATGTTTCCAATAACCCTAGTGGTGGTGGGTATGGCGGTGCTGGGAGTGGAGGTTCTTCGAGGAAGAGGTTTAGAACAAAGTTTACGCCAGAACAGAAGGAGAAAATGTTGGGTCTTGCAGAGAGGTTAGGGTGGAGGATACAGAAACACGATGAAGCTGTTATACAAGAGTTTTCTAATGAGACTGGTGTTAAGAGGCATGTGCTGAAGGTTTGGATGCATAACAACAAGCACACTCTTGGTAAGAAACCCTAGAAGAGAAACAAGCTAGTGCCAAAAAAAAAAAGATCAAATCTTTTGGGGTTTATATAGCGAAAGATGGGTTTTTCAGGGAAAGAGTAGTGTGAGGAGTATGTTTACTGGATCAGAATTCTGCTCAGTAGGTCAAAGAGTTTAGGAGGGTTTAGGGTTCTTCGTTTTGATTCTTATCTTTATTTTGACTCCTTTTTTCTGGGCTTTTAGGGAGAGAGCAAGAAGGTTGGAGGTATAGCTAGAAGGATCAGGAAGATCATGTGGGTATTTATCCTGTTAAGGGGGTTTGCATAATTAAAATTTAATGGGAGCTAAGTATCATTGACCTTACTGCCTTTTATTAATTACCTTCTTCGTTTCAGTGCATTCTGAAACCTGTTCATGCTTGTGAGTTTCACTCCTTTGTCTTTACTTTTATGTTCTGCAATCTAACAGTGACAAAATCTGTACTAAAATGGAAACTGAGAAATGGGTTTTTGGTGATTGATCTTGGAGTCTGATGAATCATATTGAATCAAGTTTTCAGGATATGAACTATAGTGAAAAAGCTGCATTTCACATGTACATATGTACTAGAGAAAGAGTGTAAGTTCTTCCTCCACAGAATGTGGATTCATTAAGGTTTTTTTTTTTTCTCACATTATGGTACCTTTGCCTACTTCTCTTTTTTGTAACTAGTTTTGTCCCCCTGAAGGTTCTTATAACTCTTTCTAACTTTAATGCTCAATCGAAGTAAAGCTTCATCATGGGACCTCCTTCCTACACCGACCTGTTTCTGTTCCAAGTCTCTTTTAGCCTTTTTCACATAACATTTACTTTTGCACTCTCACCAACTTCTTTCTTTCTTTTTCTGCAATTATCTTCAGTTAGTACCTAACATATTACTGATTTCTAGATTGAGATATAGCTAGAGAAGGCAACACTCAGAATCCAGAAGTTAGGTCCTTGATGGGTCTCCTTGGGAAGGTTACATGATATACAAAAACATAAGATTAGATTTTCAGTATATTTCACATGTTCAAATGTATGTTCTTGGGAAAGAAAATGCATCAGCAATCTTCAAGGTCTGAAGTCTCATGGAAAGCTCAACTCCAAATGTCTGCAAGTCCCATGCATGCTTTGAGGGAGTGAATGGATACAAAGCTTGGTCTTTTTTAAATACATTTCCATTATGACATGATCTGGGAGGAAACATGTGGGCTCTTATAGCAACAAAAATTAATAAAATCTAAAATAAAATCTAAAAAATTTTCCTGGACTTTCGCAGCTTTTTGTTTTCGAACTCTTCTGCTGAACTACAACCACACCTTGAAGATTCGACTTTTGATGCATTTCTATAGAATGAATCCCATTATGATCCCTAGAATCTCCTTTCAACTTTTTATCCTCAACTTCTATAATTTTTCTTTCCCCTCTTAAATCATATCATGACTGAGGTAACCTTAAGTCATGCTCGACCCAACAACTGCAGAAAAAGAAGAAAAGGGAACACAGTTTACAAGGGCAAATCTGATTGCTTATATTAGGTAAAGTATAGGTAAACGTGCATGTTTTGGCTGGTTTACCAATTCCGTGCAAGGTGGTGTGCAATGTTTCAGGTTATGAATGGTTGCTTGATGTTTCAAGTGGCATGACAAACGCTTGTACTACTATTGCTATTGTTACTAGTTTTGCTTCTTCTGGTGTGCAAAAACTAAACAGCAAGACGTATAGAGTTGGTCGAGGATGGTTTTGCTTGATTCGGGAAAATCATTGAAAGCCAGAATCAATTAAAGCTGCATTCTGGAAATGTGGTCCTGTATATGGGAATCTGGTCCTCCTCGTCAAACCCTGAAACGAGACAGTGATTGATCATAATATTGTGACCAAAATGTAAGCTCGTTAAGCTGATGCATTTGTCTCTTATACGTGTTTTGAGCATTTAAAGATACGATACGACCAAAATAGCGAGATTTCTGCCTCTTCGGCATATACTAAGCTGGGAATTAGTGAAGAAACAGGAAATGAATAATGGGGTAAATTAATCTACTTGTTATCTACGGTTAGGCATATAAAGCTTTGTTTGAAGAACATACTTCGATCATTCTCATTATTATTACTCTTTTCCATATAAGCAATCGGTAACAATTATTTTTTAAATAAGTAATTCGTTAAATGCACGTAATAATTTATAATTTATTATAAATTATGATTAATTATATAATTAAATACAATTTTGTTTTCTATTATTTCTAAATTTTAAGTGAATTATAGTTTTTTTTTTCTAAAAGACCCTATAATCTCTTAAGTTGAGAGACTCTTACCTGGATCGACAATTATAATAATTCAACTTTTCTACCAGTTGAGAGGAAGGTTGTATATTACTGAATCTCCTAAAACTTCATGTATTAACAAAAATTTCGCCGATTTATTGTTGTTGCTTGTATTTGAAATATAGATAATTCGATGCCTAATCTTTTTGTTTCGGTTTTTAATATAAAATAAGTAGTCCAATATGGTAAGCTTCAGCTGAATTGATATTGTGTTTAACATAACGAGTAGGTGAAGCTTCAAATTAATACTTTCACTCACAAAATGTCTATTTTTAGTAATGTATCTTAATTTTTGTACTTTAGGTCATGGTTACTTAAGCCCGTACGAACTGTTTCTTTAATTTAATGTCAATGGGTAAATCAAGTGTTAATTAATTTAATTTTTATCTTTTTAATTCAAAATAGGGAGACTTACGAATTAAAAGAAAAAAAATTGTTTAGAAACAAAGCGTAAGTTAAGTTTACATGAACAAGCTTGACATTTATTTGATTGGGTTCAAACTTCAAAGAGCAAGAAAATTATAAAAATGAAAAAATAATTTATAATAGAAAGTATAAAATGTGACCCTTTTAATTCTCAAACAAAAACTATAAGATAATAAAAATGTAATTTCAAAAATTTATAAAATAAATACGAATATAATATAATAGGAAATAAAAAATAATTAATGCTAAATAAAAATAGATTATATGAGTAAATTATTTTGTTGTGATATTAAAAAATCAATAATTAAAAAATCAAGCCGATTCAATCGATTCAACCGTGAAAATTTTGAATTGGTCAACGAATTTATTTCAATTTTTAATTTTCTAATTCAATTTATTTTAATAACTCTTACTATTAAAAATTGATCAGTTAATTAATTAATTGGTCATTTTCATAAGATAATCATTTTTATAAATTTAAATAAAATAATTAATTTTCATTTAATAGTCTATTTTTCAATTAAATTTTAAATTCATCAATGAGTAAGGACAATCTCTTTAATTATATTTCAATTTCTTCAATTTTATTTAATCTTTAAACTGTTTTATGACAATCTAATACCGATTATCAAGCCTTTTAAATCTTGAATTTCTTGTTTTATAGATTTAAATATCAGTTTAGTTTTTAAAATATTGCATATTATATCAAAAGTAGTGTTAAACTTTTAAATTCGTACTCAAAATAAAAAAACTTAGGTCTGCAGAGATAAGAAATTACAGCAACTTTAAGATGTAGGCTGCTCAAGGTTTGATAATTTTCTTAATTACAAGAATATCACAAGTAGATGGTTGATGGAACATAGGCATCATTGCCTAAGAGAAAACTGAATTAGAGAACATCATTATACTAACTACAAAATTATGCTTAAAGTGTAGCCAACTTAGACTGCAATAATCCGACAACATTCAGATTTCAGACATGAATTGAAGCTAAGTTGAACATCACTTCCCGTCAACAAACGTGCACTTACTTGAGATCTGGAAGAGACCGTCGTCCGATTTAGTTAGTACTTCGACTCTGTTCTGTAATTAATGGAAAGTGTGGAGTTTTCTGGCTATTACTCACGATTGATCGCTGTAGTGGACATTAATGGTCTAACGATGAGCACATTGGATGTCCTGTAATTAGCAGTGTGACATCATAGGATTGGCAATGTCGGTTGGTTTTGATTCGATTTGATCCTATTCAATCTGAATTGAAATTGATGTATTTAATTTGAGTTGATTAGATTTTAAATTAAAATTAATTTTTAAAATTTTAAAATTCGAAAAAAAGAACCCATAACATTTTTGGTACGGACAATTAGATAAATTGGATAATTAATATTTACGTAAAGATCTAATTATTAATATTATGAGAGTCGGCTTTGTGGAAGTTGTCACCCCTCCAATTGATTTTTTATCTAATTTTAGCTATATTTACCAAAAAAACTTTGGTTTGTTACTTATAAATATTATGTATGCATGCTTAATTAGTCAACCAATAATTAAAGCCCTTCTTTGATACTAATCATAAATAAATTTCTTTTAATCTTATGTCTTATATTGCGCCTAAATATCTATTATATAGGACTCCCTTTTAGTTATTTAACCTTTATATATTATTATTTAGCCTAAATATTTTCTCGTAATGATTTGTTTAATTAATTAAATTATTTGTCTTCTATTTTGTTTTACTCTTTTATTTTTATCTTGTTCTATATTTGTTGTATGTGTGTGTATATAATGTGAATCTATCGAAAATAGTTTCTTTATTAGTTAGAAATAAGACTTCGTATTACTGGACCTCTCTAAATCTCACTATTAGCAAGACTTTTATTGAATTGTTGCTGTTATTGTTGTATAAATAAATTATGAAAATTATGAAACTCGCTTCAATTAGAGTGTAGACTAAATTGGTTTTGTCTAGTACTTACCTATATACAAATACATTCAATTTCTTGAAATTAATTTTGGCTAATTCTCCTTAACCAAAAAATTCTCAAAATTGTAAAAAAAGTTATAATGTTCATAATGTGTTATCACTCGAAACAAAACAGCCAAAACATGTCAATTTATTAGTTTCACATGTAAATAAATAACATTTCACAATAATAATAATAATAATAATAATAATAATAATAATAATAATAATAAAGCAATACATTGTAATTAATCACTCCCTAATATTTCCAACCGGATTCGAGTCCCTTAGCATCAGCATTTATGTTCAACTGTCACTGCCTCGAACAGCTATTGTCTAACTTATTAAGATTATTCATGCCGAGCCCAATGTCAAGTGATTATGATCTGAGACTCTTTGCCCAGTCAAAGTTGCTGGTTTTACTAGCTATGACGCCATGAAAATGATCTGATCTTCTTGTCTTTGGCCTACCCTTTTCAGGAATCTCCTTCTTGCTCTCTTTTATCTCAACCTTGGTTCCACCCTCCAGTTTGATGGTTATGTTTACTTCAGAGAATGTTCTGTTCTTTTTCTCTTTATCAGTGCCTGATTCTGATACTTCTCTTACATTCCTTTCTTTCTTCTGCTGATAAAGGTGGTGCAATCTTATCGCCAGATGGTATATTCCATCTTTAATTTCTTGCTCCAAATCTCTCTCTATATCCATCTCCAGCTCTCCTCGAATCTTCAGCTCGTCTTTCGACATTATATGACTCGTGTCTCGCATCATCTGACCAACCTGTACAAGGTTTCACTGACTACCATTAACTGAAAAGAAAGCACCCTAAGAAGAACATGTAAGAAAAACAGATACAGAGGCTGAATGGAGAAATCTGCTCACCAACGAAGAAGATTTCACTTATAATCAAGACTCGGAAGAGAATAACTTGCCGGTCCTCCTTCTACCTTATGGTTTTACTTGTGTTCTTGTGCTGTGTAAGTGCTAAAAACATTAATATATAATCGTTTTAAGGATTTGGAATCGTGGGTCTGAGGGCTATACAACAGTTGTAATGAAGAGGACGTTAAGATGGGGATGTCTCGAGGTGAAATGACAGTTAGGGAAGTTAATTCAGTTGACTTATTCAAGCTCAGTCCCCAAATGTCTCTACCGCCATGAAGAGAGGTAACAAATAAAGGGAAATTTTTGTTAATAATAACGTACATAGTAGTGCTTTACTTGAAAGGAACAAAAATGGTGGTTTAGGTTCTGGGTTGGCCTTAAAGCAAAATCAATATAGGCCATAGTTACACATATGCTTGATGTGAATTCTTGGACAATTACACTCTAAGGAATGTATAAGGTTTGGTTCAAAGAGAGCACATGTTAATATGTTTTGTCTATTGTTTGTGTGGCTGAACCGCTGAAGTTAGCCAACATTGTAGTTCCCACTTCGTAGGAAAGACAAGAACTCCAAGACAACGGGCTTTTGGCCTTTATAGTTGAAAGCCATGAAGCGAAGGTTTTGGTAGCCATCAAGAGTCGTTTAACACGAAAAATCCTTTTTAAGGGGAACGTTTTAACAATTGGATTAAAAGTTAAATTAATAAAATAAAAATTTAAGAGTTAAAAGATTTAATTAAAATTAGATTGTAGAATTGACTAAAGATTCAATAAAATTAATAAATTTAAAATATAATCGAAAGAGATTATTCTCATATGTCAAAAAATTTGAAATTTAATTAAAAATAAAGTTATTAGATTTATAAGAACTTACTAATTTATAAAAATTATTGAATAATTAATAAATTAATTATTTTTTAACAGTAAGAATTACTAAAATAAACTGAATTGAAAAGTTAAAAACTGAACTGAAAATTTAGACGGTTCAAAGATTTTTTATCGTAGCTTTTAATAATTGAAAAAAGCACTAATTTTAGAATGTATACATAATAAATTCTTAAATATAAGACTCAATTTGAAGTGATTACCAATTTCTAATAGTTCAAATTTTGAATATAATTTATATTACTCAAAGTTATCAGTTATGTATAAAGTTTCAACAGGAATACATATTTTGATGTGAATTAGAAAATGTTTAGTATTTTTTTAAATTATTATGTATATACTATTTCATAAAATTTTAAACCCAATTATGTTGTATTGTTGGTGACAAACTGATAGTCCTTGTAGACTCAGTCAAATATATAAATCGTTACCTATACACACAATCAGTTTGAAAGCACAAAATAATTTGCTTTGGGTTCAAATGTATTTTTAATCAAATGGATAAAATTACAAAAAAAAATATTTTTTTCATACTTATTATTTTAAATTAAATATTATGAAAATTTTAAAATAAAACTCCTACTAAATTATTTTAATGGAACTAATTATTAAAATCAAATCAAATAGCTATAAACTTAATTATAAGTATTATTAAAAATATTTTCCGAAACTTATAATATTATAAGTTTCGATAATATTTATAAAACAATTCAAATAAAAATGTGGGCCTATTTTACTCTTAAATTTTAGGGTTAATTAAAAAAATCAAACTTTTATTAATTTTTCAATTATAGCCAAAACTTTAAAAAGTAATAATAAAAATTTCAAAATTTCAATTTTTTTCAATTATAGTCCGAATTTTAAAAAGTAGTAATAAAATGCTAAAACTTTCAATTTTTTTCAATTTTAATCCGACGTTAGTATTTTTATTAAGTTTGTTAACGTGACTTATCATGTATTTTAGAAACCTTAACTAGTAATATACGTCAACTAAAATTAACACAACAAATAAAGATTAATAAAACGACATTGTTTAATCACATGATTAAAACGACGTTGTTATTCAAAAATGACCTAACTCAGATTATGTAACCCGGATGACCTTATGCTTTGATTTTAGTTTTTTTCGTTTTCATTTTTTCTCTCGATGTTATCGCCTTTTGATTTTTAAATTATGCAGTCTCGATGTCCTCACACTAAAGACATCAAGAGAATGAACTAAAAATGAAGAGCTTACTAGTGCAATATGCTGTAATATAAAAATAATTTGAGCGCATAAAAAGAATAAAAATAAAACAAAATATTCAGGATATCTAGAGAATAATAGATAACATCATATTAGAATTAAAAAATTTAAATTTGAACATTTATTGCCAATTTTTGAAATTTTAAAATTAAAAAATAAAAATTTAGATATTTTAATATTATTTTTTAAAATTCAGGTTATAATTATTTTTTTAAAAAAATCTGGGCTTTTGTAAATAATTATCACTAAATTTTAAAACCTAACTAAGTAATAATAAAGAAGATGGAAAAAAAAGGGAAAAGAAAAGACCGAGTCATAATAGCAAGTGAAGCAAAAGACAAGTGGCTTCTTGTTGAGAACTAACTGTTCTTCACAAGGACATGTAAGACATAACATGTCCTTGTTCTTGTTCCTCCGTCTTCTGAGCCTACGAGGAACACACTTTGTCTTTTCAACGATCACGCACTGGTAAAGAGACCGGAAGGAAGAAGAAAAACACCACCGTTTCATGGACACTCTCTCGCCTGCCGCCACTTTCTCCCTCGGCTGCCTCAAGTTGGCTTTTCCTCTACGACACCGGGGATCCCTTGGCTTTGCTTGTCCTAGTTCCTGCGTGAAGGGTTGTCGTGTTTCGACACATGGTCGGAGCGAGAGTACGGCGATTGAATTTAGCGACCCGGGTTGGAAAGATAAGTACAGTAGGGATTTCGAGAGGAGGTTTAATATCCCTCACTTGACGGATGTCTTCCCTGACGCTGAGTCCATTCCTTCCACTTTCTGTCTCAAAATGAGGTGACTTTTTGATCATGATAATCACGTTTTTGCTTTTGTTGAGTGATGCTAGTAAAGTTGGTTTGTGGGCTGTGGAGGGACTAGTGGTTTAGTTTGAGTAAATTTTGTAGCTTTGTTTGCTTCTTCACTTTCTGGGTTTTCAAGAGCTTTTTATGGGATCATACTGAATTGTTAGCTTTCTTCTAGTTGTTTAGCGAAGCTTATTTTGTTAAATCTTAGTGATTTAGTTTGAATTGTTAAATTAGGAGGAAACTGAGGTGTTATTTCTGCTTTGCTCTTGATATGTTTATCTTCTTTTTCTTAGATCTTACTCTGTGCAAGTTTCTTATTGTGGCATTATTTTGTTAAAGAAGAGATTTACTTGCTTCATTGAGATCCTACAAGCCTAACTGCTTTAAATTCACAGGACTCCGACGGAAGATTTTGTGGATGGTTATCCTTCTGATGAGGAGTGGCATGGATATATCAATAACAATGATAAGGTGCTTCTTAAGGTATGTTTTGACCTTTGTCATACGGTCTTTTGGAACTAAATTTTGGGTTTTTGGTTCCCGAAGATTTAGTTCTTTTTGCATGCATATTGGATCCTTATGGAAAAAAACTAGCAGTTAGTTATTCTTTTTCAAATCTATGAAAAGGATGGTATTGGATTTGCCCCTTCATTTCAACTGATCCCCATTTTTCAGTGACCCATCGTCAGAACCTATGTCTCCTCTTCTGAAGTATATATTCTCAAGTTTTGATTAACATTCAACTAGATAATAATATCCAAAGAATGATCAATATGGAAATTTAATTCCCAATATTTGCAAGTCAAGCATGAATGGCTGTTAGGGCTGCATTACCAAAATTTTGAAGATTGAAGCTCCATTACAAGAAAGTTGAGACTTTTCTTTGATCAACCGATCCATGTAATAGCAGTTATTGATGGACATCATCTTTCCCTAATGTAGGTCATACATTTTTCATCTCCCACATCTGCTGGAGCTGAGTGCATTGATCCTGATTGTAGTTGGGTTGAACAATGGTAAATATCCTTCTCTGTCAGTTTTTTTTAATTGAGAGGACATGTAATTGTGAATCTTATACATGCTATGAACAGGTTTGAACAATTTTTATCTTCTAATGTGACTGATATGACTCGAAATCCTTACAGGGTTCATCGTGCCGGCCCTCGGGAGAAAATATACTTCAAACCAGAAGAAGTGAAGGCAGCAATTGTTACTTGTGGTGGATTGTGCCCTGGCCTCAACGATGTGATCAGACATGTCAGTATGCGTACATGTCAACCCTCTATTTATACTCATCAAAATTCTTGATGAAAACTAATTGCAGGAATTGCATTTCCTAGACCTTTTTTTTTCTTTTCTACTGCAAATGGTGCATTCTTTGGAGGTTGACATGACATGTTTAGTGCTTAAAGTTCCATCTCTTCTGATAAATGGGTTTTATTTGGAGCAGATTGTCATCACACTTGAAATATATGGTGTAAAAAACATAGTGGGGATTCCTTTTGGATATCGTGGATTTTCTGACAAGGAATTAAATGAGATACTGGTATATACTGCTCTTTTATATTTCTATCATAATTGCAGAAGATTTGGTGAAGCATTAAACAAAACCTTTTTCTCTTTATGAATTTGAAATTGATTATTTGTAGAATTTTCTCTTACTTTTAGCTATCAAGAAAAGTGGTTCAAAATATCCATCTCTCTGGTGGAAGCTTGCTAGGAGTTTCACGAGGAGGGCCCGATGTTAGTGACATTGTAGACAGTATGCAGGTATTCAGTCCTTTTTGGTTTGTTAAGATTTTGAACTCTTGTGCGCTTCATTGGTAAATTCAACTGTATCAGGAAAGAGCTTCAAGTGGCTTGATTTTCTTTTCCTTAACTCTGCAGGAAAGAGGAATCAACATGCTTTTTGTGTTGGGTGGGAATGGTACACATGCTGGTGCCAATGCAATTCATAATGAGGTTGTTCAGACTGTCATTTTACTGTTTTCCATTGTCATTTATCATGAAGGAATGATCTTTTAAAATACTTCTCTTTTGTGCCCTATTGTGCATAGAGTAAAGGATGAAACTTTTGGGTGCTTATTTTGTTTGAAGATAATACACTAAGTTTGACAGGAGAACATAACAGAATGAGCAAAGATGGCAACAGAAAGTATAGTATTGCTGCATTGCCTAAAAAATCTGAGTTGAGAGCTGTAAGTTAGGGAATGAGGTCTTGAGTTGCAACTGAGTTGTAGTTTAAATTAGTCTTCATACTATCATGGAAGTGGAGTTGCATGAACTTGATAGGATGAAGTTCATTCCTCTTCAAGTTGACACGCAATGATATTACTTGCATATTATTTCATTCGGGATAATTGCTTCATCAATGGATTTCTAGACTACTTATTGAAGATCTTATAAAGAGTAGTTCCTAGAATAAGAGATACTTTCTCATGTCCTCGATATAGTTTTCCTAAGTACTTATTTCTTTTTCATTTGTGGTTTTAGTGTCGTAAACGAAGGTTGCGGGTGGCTGTAGTTGGAGTGCCAAAGACTATAGACAATGATATTTTGTTGATGGACAAAACTTTTGGTTTTGATACTGCCGTTGAAGCAGCACAGCGAGCAATAAATTCTGCATACATTGAGGTGAGCTGATTTTTACTGTTTTGTTACTAACTTAAACATATTTTATGTCCCTTTCAATGTTAAATTGGTTGGACAGGCACATAGTGCTTACCATGGCATCGGCATTGTGAAACTGATGGGCCGTAGCAGTGGATTTATAGCTATGCATGCAGCGTTAGCCAGCGGACAAGTTGACATATGCTTAATACCTGAGGTACTTGAACCTTGAGACAATTTAAACTTGCTTTTAAAATCCTGCTTACAGTAATTGTTATTTGCGTATTTTTAGGTGCCATTTCATTTGCACAGTCCTCATGGTGTTCTGAAACATCTAAAATACCTAATTGAGACAAAGGGATCGGCTGTTCTCTGTGTAGCTGAGGGAGCTGGACAGGTTCTTTATGTTATTATTTTTCTTGACACGTACATTTTTGCGTAAATTACTAAATGATTCACCATTATACATTTTATAACTTCACCTACCGCAATGATTGAGCAAGCATTTTCTACATGATTGTGAAGCAGGGAAGTTGGAAAAATTTTTGAGGTCTCTTTTCTCTCCAATTTGAGAACTTTTTCTTTCCTTGCTCATAACCTGTAGACTTCCCTTCCTATCTTCTCCTAAACACTTTTTATTATAGTTCTGAGTCATCATACCTGATTGGAATCTCTCTCACATATGAATTACAAATATAGCTGGCATAGGGGGTTGCAAGAACATATTTGTTTATCTATTCTGGCAAGCTGCTAGTTTCTGGTCTTTCGTGTTCGACGGATTCTATGTTACCATGTCTTGTTTCCTAAAGGAGAATATTGATGACACTTGATGCAGAATTTTGTTCAGAAAACTAATGCTAAAGATGCATCTGGAAACATTGTACTCGGAGATATCGGTGTACACATCCAACAAGAGGTTAGTAGTTTCATTTACTGGAAAATTGGTTATCTATGATGCCAGTAACACCTGACAATTTGGTGAATTTTATCAAAAGAATGAAGTCTGTTTTGTCTAATAGTTTGTCGCCAAATAGGCAAATTTTGTCCATTAGGGAACATATTACTAGAACTGCAGTTAGTCTTGTTATCTAAAGGCAATGTATTAGTCCCAGTACTTTGGTCTTAACATTTCTATATGCTAGTCTTTCCTTTTATTAGAATATAAATGTCACTTTATTGAATCAACTAAATAACAGAAGCTTTCAGAGTATTGTCAGTTTAAGTTTGGGGTTCTTTCTTGCAAAAGCTTTATCTTTTTACATTTTGACGGTTTGCTGTTTTGCCGGCCAGACGAAAAAATATTTCAGGGAGATTGGAATCCATGCTGATGTGAAGTATATTGATCCAACATACATGATTCGTGCATGCCGTGCAAATGCTTCTGATGGAATTTTATGCACTGTTCTTGGGCAGAATGCTGTAAGTCATACTTACTTCTCCCCTTCTTTACAGCTTGCAGTACAAAACTTATGTTGGAAACGGCTGAAGTAGCCACATCCCAGAGGCACACGGTTAATAGGGAGTGTTTTATTCACGAGTACTTGTTCAAACACTTTGGGTATTGCAACTTTGCCTGTAATGCTCAAACATAGCTTGCCTGGCCTTATTAGTTCCTCTCCTCCAAAATCGACAACCGGAACAGTTGTTTTATAAGAAGTGGAGAGAAATATAGAATTGTATTTGAATACATGACCAAAGAACTAAAATCTGACCGGATGTGTTCCTTACTACATAGGGTGACCTTCAATTCAAGACTTCTCGAAGCTGACTGGAGTTAGCTGAAATCCCGGGAACAGTGACCTGTTGCTATGCTATTGTTACTAAAGCTGACTGGACTGTGGATTTTGGCAGGTCCATGGTGCATTTGCTGGTTACAGTGGAATTACTGTAGGCTTATGCAACACTCACTATGTCTACTTTCCCATCCCTGAAGTCATTGCTTATCCCAGGGCTGTCGACCCTAACAGCCGGATGTGGCATCGTTGCTTAACTTCAACCGGTCAGCCTGACTTCGTCTAACTATCAAACTATCTTCATTTTTAATGCCAAAGAGGTCAGGAACTCAAGCTTCAATGACTTCCGTTGTTATACGTTGCCAGCTTTAGAAGCACTCCAGGTTAGCTAGTCTGTTCACCACAAACTACCAAAACAATACAAGGAGGATAAAGGAGTTCCTCCTCCAAATTGACAAAAATTCTTCAGTGTATAGTAGCTCACAGTGCCAGTTTTGAAATTATTTGGCATATTAATAATAATACTTAACTGAGAATCTCGAATGGAACTTGATTCCGTTACAGGAGATGATGTTGCTACTTGGAATCTATCTCTATATTGGATTGATTTTTAACATGTTATGTCTGTGTTTATGATTCATTCGGCAGTCACTACAATGAACCATGTCGTCTTCAAATACAGAAACTCATTCGTGATTGGTGAACAAATGATGTTATTTTAGAAATAAATTGCTCTTTTGGAGCCTGAGATGCTTGAACTCCTCTGAAATCCCATGTCGGGTACTAATGTCTACTTGTCTTGATCAATGCAGCTAATAGTAAAAAATGTCCTTGCAAGCTCCTATGCACATGACACCATGATAAGGTATCACTTTTGGTTTGAAGCCTCTGACTGGTCAAACTCATCTTCCGGTTTATCTTGAATTTTCTCATTCATTTATGCAAGTCTTTCAATTAATTAGTACCTAATATCTAAATAACATTAAGTCTAAAAGTAAGTGAATTTTAGACTAATTAGTTATCCAATACCTAAAAGAAATTTTCACACGCTTGTACAACTCGTTACCAAAGTAGTTATACGATTAAAAGGCATCTCAATTAATCAAAAATTACGTATTATAATTAAATTATTCGACGAGTCAATAATTTTAAATGAGTTGAACCAATGGTCTATATAGCATTCCCCTGTTCCTTAACCATTCCCCTGTTTCTTTCAACATTCACCATTCCTCTGTTTCTTTAACCACAATCTGACCCCGTCAAGCCAAGCATTGAATCAAATTGGGAAAGTGCAAAGTCGTCACTTTCCGCTTACTTAACTTGTAAGCGACCGATCATCGTTCTAAACGAAGCCAAAGCTCTCAGCTTTTTGTGCCCCCGCTGCATCCTGACTGAGACTGACTGCTACACATATTTTACATAGCCATCTGAAACTCTGTTCTGTTTAGACCTTTCCACTGCTGCCTTGTTGGTTAACATGAGCTGTGCCACTTATTGGGTTACTCAAACCCTTTTCTCATCACTAACTTGTCGTTGGTTAAATGGGCACTCCCTTAAAAAAATTTGATCTTTTTATTGCCATCTGTTAAAGTTACTTCTGAGATCTCTGAAGCAATCACCCTTTTACCCATCACCCACTTTCTTTCCACACAAAACCATCCACTAAACCACCACGCACACTCACAAAAGCTCTAGTCTTGGACTCTGTGTTCTCACTTATGGTCACCTCCATTTTCTCGTCCCGTCAACGTTCAGTTCCTCGGTCCAGGCAACTCTGCAGGTACAAACATTACTAAGCTCGGATACCCCTTTTTTTCTTTATTTGTTTTTGTGATGTTTGTCAGATAGAGATAGGGAGACAGATACAGAGACAGAGACCCAAGAGATGCGTTAAAGCTTCACCCACCAAAAACCCACCTTTGCAGTGGCAGTGAGACCATAGTTTTTGGGTCCACACCATAGAGGCATATACTAAAAACTTAAGGACAAACAATATTATTGTTTGTAGTAGGAAGCTAAGCTTGATGGTGATCAGAAGATGCCACAAGAGTTGTATAAAGATAAGAAGGATGAACTTAGCTGCAGTTCCAAGACACATGTGTTCTACTATTACTGCTTTGCTTCTGTCGGATTCGTATCATATGTCTTGTACATAAGTAAACAAATTTATATTATTGGGATGCTTAACAGTTAATTGGTGTATTACTTGTGTTGAATAAGTTCTTGTGATCAGTTCTACAAGTCAAGCCAAACCAATTTTTAGTTTTTTCTAAATTATCTTATTAACTATGTAATTAATTATTTTTAACTTTTAAAACCTTAATCACAAAAATAAAATAAAATAATAATCTTAATTCTCTTATTTGAAGTATAGTTTAGAATAAAGAAGAGTATAGGATGATAGACATATTTTGTATTAATTTATAATTTTGCTTAAACTCATTATTATGAAAATCAAAATAAACATGGTTTAGTTCATTTATTATAATTGAAATATTTTTTTATAGAATAGTTGAGATCTTATCTTCCAAAAAAATACTTTTAAGGAAATTCAAACAAAACTGTTAAAACCTTCATGTAAAAAAAGAATTTAATAAAAACTTATAAAAACATTAATTGAAAGACAATTTTATCTTTTTGTTTAGTTTTCTATCTTTTAATTTGTTTAATTGTGTTTCTTTTATGATTATTTTTCCCAAAATTTAACGATTATCAGAAATTCAAAAAGAAAAATAATATTTATAACCAAAGTTTTTTCAATGTTTTAAAAATTATACCAAAAGTTTAAATCAGTAAAATAATAGATTTAAATTTAAAAGGTTCAACTGGTATTAAACCATTTTAAAATTGACTTAATATTGAATAAAATTAAAGAATTTAAAATATGATTGAAAGAGATTCTCTATAAGAATTTGAAGTTTAATTAAAAAAATTGTTAAATAAAAATTAACTTATTTATTTTATTTATAAAAACTTATTAATTTATAAAAATGACCAATTAATTAATCAATTTTTAATAACAAAAGATATTAAAATAAATTCAACTAAAAAATTTAAAACTAAATAATAAACCGAATCAAAATTTTTATAATTAAATAATGGTTAAGTTTTCCTATCATTATTTTTTCTTAGTTGTTAAACCTTTTGAAGTTGACACTTAACAGCATAAACAAAAAGAGAGAGATTACCATTTCTCTCGAGTCTCGAGGGAAAAAGAAAAAAGAAAAAGATGGTGACGAAACAAGAAACAGGTGTAAGCAGCTACTCAGCACTTACTGTCCACTTAAGAAATGGAGTCGGTCTTATATTTCCTAGAAATATTTCAAGTTTATTTATTCAAGTAATTCAATTCTTTTAAATAATAAAAGACTTCAGGAATTTGAAATAAAATTAAAGAATTCAAAATACTATTGAAAGAGATTATCTGTAAGAATTTGAAGTTTAATTAAAAAAGAAATTATTAAATAAAAATTAACTTATTTATTTTAGTATATAAGAATTTATTAATTTATAAAAATTGATTAATTCATTAAATAAAATTAAATAATTTAAAATATGATTAAAAGGGATTCTCTGTAAGAATTTGAAGTTTAATTAAAAAAGAAATTATTAAATAAAAATTAACTTATTTATTTTAGTATATAAGAATTTATTAATTTATAAAAATTGATTAATTCATTAAATAAAATTAAATAATTTAAAATATGATTAAAAGGGATTCTCTGTAAGAATTTGAAGTTTAATTAAAAAAGAAATTATTAAATAAAAATTAACTTATTTATTTTAGTATATAAGAAT
>JANVCQ010000232.1:2856131-2866612 GCA_025531925.1 Erythroxylum plowmanianum
CTTTGAATGGTTTTGGCTTCGAAAACAAACTTGGGTTCTCCTACCTAACCACAAAAACCACATCATTAGGAAAAAAAACAGGGAAAGAAGCAAGAAAAGCATGACCAACTTCTGAATACATCAATTTGTCACTCTAAGTTAACTTAGTGTGATCATTACCTGTAAATCTACAGATAGAGGAACTTTATTTTCCTCCATTTTGGCTGCTAGTGATAAACAAGCTACAGCTAACAATTGCAGAGCCCAAGCCTTATCCTTCTATTACGTCAAATGGGGAAAAAAAAAACAAAGGTAAAGATGATCAGTGCCCAAAGAACAAAATGCGAAACGAAGAACACAATATCTGCACTTACAGGCAACACATAAATTGATAGGAAACGATCCAAGTAGTTAACAGATAGGCAAATACTTAGTGCTCCAAAATCATGATGAGCTTGAACCTGTTGATCACAATGCAAGAAACTCGATCAGTAAATAGTCAGCAAAGACTTCATCTTCCGTTAGGCATTGTAAACCAAAATCAATGCAAAAGGATATCACCAATCCGGCGTGAAAGTGAAAAATGATTGGACAATCAGAAATAACATATTGATCAAGTCCGAACAACCCAGATTTGCATAATGCAGAGAAAATCCACACTGTTCGAGAAAAGAGATGATAGCCTAGAACGAAGTTTCTCGTGAAAAATCAATCAAAAGAAGTAGAAAACCAATCCCATTTCAGAGAATGAAAAGAAAAACAAAAAAGAACAACCTTTAAAATCCAATCAACAGCCTCTCTTCTAAAATTCAAGTCCAAATCCCCACTCCTCAGTCGCTTTAGATAATCACCTCTTGGCAAATGCTCACTTTCTATATCAATCATTTCCTTTACTCTCTCATCACTCAGTACAGTGAATCCCATCAAGGATTTGGATCTAAAACTATAAATGAAAGGATCTACGTTGTGATTGTGATTGCCTTGGTGATGCCAAGAAGGGGAACACTCAAACTCATCCACGGTATCAGAATCAAAATCACCCAAACAAATGTTTGTGTTCTCTGTACATAAAAGGCTTGAGTCTTGACAATCAATATTCTCCGCCATTCTTAAAGCCTAAAGAAGAAAATGGTCATCAAGTAGAAAGCTTTGTGATCTCATTATGAGATAAAGACCCACGTAGAAAATAAGATGAAGAGTGAGTTTGTGTGTTGGGGGCTGAGAAAAGAGTTCGTTTGAGTGACAAAGACAGGAGCTTTATGTAGTGGGAAAGGGGTTTATGAAGATACAAACATTTAGGGTATAATAAAACAAAGAGACGGAAGGAGGGTAGCTGTAGATTGAATTGAACATAAAATTGATGCCACAGTTGAAAAGAGATTACAATGAGGCCAACCTCATTCCAACTGTCTTTTCTTTTTTTTCTTTTAAGACATAAAACTTCTTCTATACTTCAAAAAATCTTTTAAGATAATTTAATTTTAATTATTAATTTAAGAAAATTCTTTCTATTAAACCTCGATTAAAAAACAACAAAACATATAATATAAATATTATAAATAGAATGATTAAATGTATGGCTCAATTTATCTATTAAATTTAATCTAAAATACTTAAATTTGATTTAAATTAATAATTTTAAAATATTTTTGACCTATTTTAAGAAATATTTTTTCTATATATTTTAATTAATTAATAATAATCAACTACAGGTGCTATGATATAAGTTTTGTTATTGTTAGTTAAATTTATTGCTTGCATTATTTTGTAAATTATAAATTATATTTTTATAAATTTTCTTCAAGCACTTGTATTGCATTTGGCCCAAAACACAAATGCAAATGTAATATTTAAAAGGATTTTTTAGATGTAATCTTAATTAAGATAGGTAAATTTATAAAATATGAAGCATGACTATCTTACTATTAAAAATAAGATGTGAAATTATATATGGTGGTGGGCCATTTTCCTAGATGTAATCTTAATTAAGATAACTAAGAATATTAACAAACATATAGTGAAGTAATTGCCATTATCCTTCTAAGATTCATCTTGATGATTGGTTGACTTCTAAAAATTAAGATGTATGAATTATTCAATTGAATAATCTCATGTAATCAACTTAGTAAATAAATTATACATGGTTCATAAAAAGAAATTCATAATACAATTCTTGCTATATTGTGATTTTTTAAGCAAAATCATATTGTTAGTAATTAAAAATATTTGTTGTGAAAAATAATAAAAAAAGATTAAAAATAACATTTTCGACATCATCCCTTGGACTAGTACATAATTAAAAGAAGAAAATAAGAATATGCTTCCTAATTATTCTTTTATTTTCCTCTTTAATTGGGAAATTTGAAGATCAAATTTACCTTATATATAAGCTTGGCAAAAATTGTTCGGCCTAATTTAAAGTCAACAAGGTTGGTCCTAGTTGACTAGAATTTAATTCAGAATTAAATATTTTTAAAAGGAGTTTTAAACTTCAAATTTAATCCGACTCATTATCAAACATATATATTAATATAATAAAAATAAAATTAATAGCCGCAATAAGAAATACCAATTATAATCTCATTCTTGTAGATATTAAATTATTCTTAAAATATGAGAAATATTGTTAAAAATTAAGAAATTGTAGTTAATACTTAATAGTTTCACCTATTAAATATTACAAATTTATTAAGTATCAAAAGTACTTGCACTAATAGACTATAATGCCTTCTTTTTTCACGTGTATTAAGTATTAACTACAATTTAATATCCATGAAATAAATTTAAATAATAATTTTGTCAACTGAATTAGTTGGATAAAATAAATAAAAAGTTATTTATAAATTAGTGTTTATTTTCTAATATATATTTTAATTATCCAAAAATTAATTTTATATTTAGAATTTAGAATTGAATGTTAAATATTGTAAACAAAAGTTTTTAAAGTTTATGTAATTTAAAAATATTTAATGTATATGTACCTTACATATGCTTTTAAAAAAAGTAATATGTTTTTACGTATTTATTTTAATGATTTTAAAAAATTAGGACTTTAGTTATTTTGAGTAAGCTCTTTGTTTTTCTTTGGACTTTGCCTTTCAAACTCATCTTGGGTCAAATTTCACTTTTATGCCTTTTTCTTTGGACCTGTCCACGAACTCATATTTGTGGTCCAATTTCAGCCCATTTTATTAGAACTGAAAAATAAGCGATGACAAAGAGCAAAAAGGATAGTTTCAATCATTTATTTTAAAATATTGTGAAATAAAGAATTTTTGTAAAATTATAAATATTTTAAAATTATTTTCACATGGATCAACATATTTTTATTTAATTATATCATACATTTAATTTGTAACATGTGTAAGAATAGATATAAACCTTATGAAACTATTTCAAAAGAGATTATTGTATTAATTTAATTTGTGATGTGTATAAAATTTATGAAATAGTCCCTGAATTTTTTTTAAAATTATAAAATAGTCCCTTGTTATATTGTACGGTTGTATTATATATTTTTAAACATGTCTCCAAAAATCAAACCAATAAATAATAATCACAATTAATATAAAATAATAATAATTTTCAGATATTTCATATATAAATTATAACTACAATTTATATAAAAAAGACAACTATGATCATACAAATATAAAATTAAGAACAATATAAATAATAAAATATTACAATTTTAATTTTTATTATATAATAAATAATAATTACATCAAAATAAGAGTTCGTGATAAAGAAATAACAAGTAAAATTAGAACATGAAGCAAAAATATATATTTCAAATAAAATTTGATTTAATAATAAAAAATATATAAAAATAAATATTAGTTTATAAATAATAGTTTTGAATTATTTATTTTAAAAAATAAAATATATTTATTAATACTTTATTAATAAAATTATATAAAAGATTAAAATAAATTTAAATAAAATAATTTTTAATTTTTATTTATTGTATAATTATAATTAGCAATAAAATATTTATTTTATTTTACAAATAAAAATTACAAAATCACAATAAAACTTTAACTAAATAACTAATTAAAAAAGTTTTGAAAAAAAGAAAGGAGCCAGGAGTTAAATTTTTAAAAGGTTTTGAAAATTTTGCAACTTAGTCCTTATATATTTTAAAATTTCCTGTATTAGCCGGTATTATAAATGCCGGTATCAGACGAAACAAGTTGGTACTAATAGTACATAAGCATCCATGTTTCGCACCGTTTTTCAGTCAGTAATGTACGTATTGCTTGGTATTGGGCGTATAGTCTGAAATTCAAAACCATGTGTATAATAGTGAATACAATTTTAAAAATTGTAAATTGATTAGAAAAAGTTTTCTCTTAATTTTATAATATTATAAAATTTTAAAACATTTTTCAGAAAAAGTGAAATCCACAATTGAAATTTTACTAATTAATTATTCTTAATACTTTTATTATACTTGTACAACTTATTACTAAATAAAAAATTAATGAGTAAAACCTAATGAGTTCAGCATGTTAATCTATAAAAATTTTGAAAATTTTAACTTTATGTTCGATTATCAACTTTTGAGTTCAATTTATTATAATAATTTTCTGTTAAAAATTAATAAATTTATTAATCAATCAATAAATTTTTATAAACAAAAATAAATAAATTAGTTTTTAATTAAATTTTAATTGGAGTAGAAGTTGGTGGCAAGTGGCGTTTTAAATCCCACTCAAGCTACGGCTCCTCATTTCATCCACCACTTTCTGCGGGCCCATTTGAATTTACCCTTCTACCCTCGAAGGCTAAGGTCCACTGACAGACTTGAAGTCATATAAGATTTTTCTAACGTATTAAAAATTCAACGAAAGTTAGAAAAATCGGGTAAGAAATTTATATTGAAAAGATTTAATTGATATTTAATTATTATAAAATTGATTAAAAATTAAATAAAATTTAAAAATAATCTCTTTCAATTATTTTTTAATTTAATTTAATTTATAATTAATTTTATAATAATTTAATTTTAATATCAATTAAATCTTTTAAATATAAATTTCTTATCCCATTTGTCTAACTTTCGTTGAATTTTTTAATACGTTTTACATAACTTCAAGTCTTGGAGGGTAAAAGCGTTAATTCAATGTGCCCGCGGAAAGTCGTGGATGAAATGAGGAACCCTAGCTTGAGTGGGATTTAAAACACCACTTGCCACCAGCTTCTACTCCAATTTCCACCATTCAATTGAAGACACAAGTTCCTGAACTAACAATGGAGCTTTGCATTTCTCGTTCCATCTCCAATCTCCCCAAGTTCTTATCGCCTCAAGCCACCATCAACCTCAGCTCCAGGACCTCTCTCTCGCAATCCTCCACCGGCAACCTTCGCCGTCGTCATTTCAACCGTCTTCATTCTCGTATGTGTAACCCAGTTTGTATTTCTTGTTAAAGTTTGAATCTTTATTTTCCCCAGTTGGATTTTAGGTGTTCATGTTATTTTTTGGGGGCTTTCCTTTTTCAGGGTTTCTCTTTTTGACTCATTCGGTGCCCAGAGCTTCCTTATCTGAGGATGAAACTTCGGGCGGAGCACCCCGGTCTGCGGCGGCCACGGAAGAACGTGACAGTTCTGTGGCTGTTGAGGATAGTCCATCGATCGCAAATGATGTTTATGTCGATACTGGGGCTACAGAAGTAGTTAAGGAGGAATCTCCTAGTAATGAGCAAGCTGGGGCTACAGAAGTAGTTAAGGATGAATCTCCTAGTAATGAGCAAGCAAACGAGTTATTGGATAGTCTGAATATCAAGGTTGGTCTTCAATCCTAGCGTTTCATTACAAAGCTGTTTCCTTTTTGTATACGTTTTGTTTTTTTGTTTTTTAATTGTCGGAGCATTTTCTTTGTACAGATTAGTATTGGACACTGATTTGCTCACTGATAACCTGAGAAAGCGTACAAAAATTGACAAGATTTCTTGAGACGGGCATTAGGCAACTAGTAGTTGCTTTTGCCTGAAAGCTCTTTGTGGTTTAGAACTCTCACGTGTAAATTTGAAGTGGTGTTATTGATGTCTTTTTGTTAAGCTGCAATTGTATGTAAATGAAATGTTGCTGTGATGATGAACTCATCTGGTAGAAAGTGTCCGACGGATTCTTGGTGACACTTTTGACAATTATGTCAATCCTGAGCTGTTACGGTGTTACCTGAGCAAGAGTTGACACTTGATAGTCACCGTTTTCATCAACTATATATTTTGTGATTTTTTTCCACTAAAATCCTTATCTGTTATTCTATGCACTATTTTTTCTGGTATTCAGTAGACTTTGGAACTGTTTTGTGATAATTTCTGTTATTTCTCATTACTAGCATATACTTTTTGTTAGAAATGCTCAACATTAAGAGACAGACAGAGTATCAGAAAATGAAGTTCTTTTATGATCTATCAAACAACATTGAGACCAGAGCTAATTTCTTACTGCAAGAGTTCATGCCAAAAAGCATTATTTCGGCTACCGATTTAATTGTACCAGGCTTTAAAATCATGTTGCTTTACTATGCTTGATACACCAGCGTTTAAATTTTGATTCCCATAAGCTTACATAGAATCCCATCATACTGGTATCTAATGTTACAAAACGTGTTGTTAATTATCCTTGCTTTCTTTCTCTGTCATACTGTTATAGGACGATGAGGAGTATTATATTATGGTTCGCTCGTCATAATGGCGGGTTTGCCTTGCTGACGTTTCAATATTCTGAGTCCTATTTTGTACGAACTACAATTTTTCTATTGGGTTATTTACCGATTGTTTTCTATTTCTTGTATTCAGACCTTTGGTTCACTTGCCTTTAATGTTCCAATTTGCAAGTTATTGATGTTACATTATGTTGGTTGCTATGATGAGTAACTGAAAGTTATGAAAGTTTTATACAAGGCTTGATGAACATCAATCCTGAGCGGTTACCTGAGCACAAAATCTGTGATAATCTGGTTTTACTTGTCATGTTTCACAAGAAACGTTCACTTTGGTTTCCTTCTATCTTCTACAACTATTGTCCTTTTTCATGAATTGTGCTTCTGTAAGATTCAAGTTTATTAGATCAGATATGGTATTAAAGTCTTGTTCTGCAAACCTGTTGTGATGACTTCATATGATGCTCTGATTATTTCCCAGCTCCATTTCATCTGTTCTTTTTTCATAGTTGAGCTTTCGTACCTGGCTTTATAGCTAATAATTCTACATTATTTATCTGCCGCGAAGTTGAAGAAATCACTAGATATTTATATCTTGAAATATTGATAACTTTCTTATTTGAAACTTGCAGTTTGACTCTGAAGATACGTATTCTATTATTTTATACGGTGCTGGTGCTTTGATTGCCTTGTGGTTAACAGCAGCTATTGTTCGAGCTATTGATTCCATTCCATTGGTATGTATGCATTTAGGTTTGATAATTATTAATGAAACTAATTGGAACGATGATTAATTACTCCATTGCCCAATATCAATACAATGCTTGATTTTGTGGCTCCAGTTTCCCAAGTTGATGGAAGTAGTAGGACTTGGCTACAGCTTTTGGTTTACCACACGATACTTGCTTTTTAAGGTAAGCCCTTGTAGAGTTAAGATGTGTGCGTACACTTGGAGGAGCAAATGCTAATTGGTGTTTTGGTCTCTGGTTTACTGCAGAAAAATAGGGCAGAGTTTGCTACTAAAGTTGAAGAGCTAAAGCAACAGGTCCTGGGTTCAGATGATGAGTGATTATTCTTCCCTTTTTTCTTGGAAGTTAGATATGGATTCATGTTTATACTAAAGATTTCTTTAAAAAATTGTGTACAAGTGTGTCAATAAGTAGAATTTGAAGGCCAACATATCATCGAAAATGAATATAGCCCTTTTTGTATGCTTCTTCAGTTTGCTATTATTGCTTCTTTGATTGCAGAAGACTGAGTTCACACCATTCTTTTAGTCTCTAGTGCCTTGATAATGAAGGATTCATATATTTTTGGGATGTCCAAGCTATTTATGGCCCGGGCCTAAGTCCAGGTTTTTGCACCCGAGGGAACTTTAAATTCAACAAAACGATGGCATTTTGTTAATTTCTTATTTTCACTCATTTAATAAAATGATATTGGTTAAGCTATTTTAATGTTAGATTGTTTTGTTTCAGAAGCACAATATGACAGATTGTAAATCATATGCTTCATCTAAACTTTATGAAATTTCTAATTAAGCCTTTCCTTTTGGTTTATTATGACTTTGTTACTTTATGTGGTGTTTGTGTTTATTTTTATTTTTGATTTTCTGTTTTTTTTTTTAAATTTAGTGAAAAATTATGTTCGTTTAAATTTTTAGTTTTTGTTCCTTTTAGTTTTAAAAAATTATGAAAATCATAAAAAGTAGATTTTGAGATTTTATTTTCTGTTTTAATTTACTATTATTGAAATATATATTATTTAAGTTTTAAATTTTAATAAAATTATGAATACTTTAATTAACATTATATTTAATAAATTTAAATTAATTATCAATAATTTAATTTTTATAATTGAATTATATGTAATTAAAATTTAATAATTATTAATAAATATAAATAAATTTAACATATATAAATATTCAAATAAAATTTGATTTAATAATTAAAATATATTTTAAATAATTCATAAATAAAATTTTGATTTTTAAATTATTTAATTTATTAAAATAATATAATTTTATTAATAATTTGTTAATAAATTTAATTAAAAATAATTTATTTTTAAATTTTATCTAATATGTAATTATTGTCACTTATCAAAATATAACTACGTTAATAATTAAGCATAATTTTGTTTTTACTTAAATTTTTTTAAAAAAAAATTAAAAATGAAAATAAAAGCTACAACAAAAAAGAATTAAAATCAAACGACCCTTTAATTAATAATGGTTTGAAAACCTTTTTAGTTTTTAATTATAAGATATTGTCATAAGTTCAAGTCTATTTTAAATATTATATTTTTAATCAAAAACAAAATAATTAGAATTTTTTCAACAAATTTATTGTTAGAATTTCAAACTTCAATTTTAAATTGAAAGTGAAATAGAAACATAATATTTTTGGAAATAATATTATAATTGGTAAAGGATAATTTTTAAAAAATTTGACAACAAATTTTTATAGTTTAATTTTATAATCTTGAATTTTTAAAACTATAATTACAAAATATTTGTGGCACTAACATTAAGTAGTTAAATCATAAATTTTATTTCTACATTTAATTTAATTTTAAATTTGAATTAAACTAAATTAATTTTAAAAAAATTAATAATTTATTATACTTATTTAAAATTATTAATTTAAGTCAAGTTTAATTAATTTCAGAAAAAATTTAAGAAATGAATTGAGTTATTGTATTTTATTATTAGTTTTAAAATGAATTTTAAGAGATAATATTTTTAAAAAGTTTTAAATTATAGGAAAAATGACCTTATAGCTGATCAGTTATTTTTTGGCGAATTGAGAGATATTTGATTGTTTAACTATGTCAAACTGTTAATAATCATGTTTGAAAATCAGTTAATTGTGTTAATAGATTAAACCCATATAAGAGTGTATTTGCTCCAACGGTTGAAAAATTAAGAGACAAAAAGATGATAGTGTCCAAAATTTATTTCAAATTACAAGAGAAGAGAGGAGAAAGAAAAAGATAGAGATAAATAAGCATAAATTGTAAATTCAATTTATTCGAAGTAAAAAAAAACTCAAGTTTATTTCAAAATTAAACCAAGTTGAAATTTTTTCTTTAATAAAATTTTGTGCTTCATATCATTATTTTAAAAATTATTTTATTTTTAATAAATAAAATAAGTATTATTGGATTTGATATTGTACACTACAAATAATGCTACCAAATTATTTTATACTAATCCAAATTTTCTATAACTTTAGATTCAAAAATTGGATTAGGTAGGAAAGTTTTAAGTTGCATTTATTGTACTTATTAATATTCGGATTAAATTTTATAATTAAGAAAAATTAAATCATTAAATTTAAAAAATATTTTTATATTTAAAGATTTTTAAACTAAAAATGTTTATTATGTCTAAAAAATTATTTTAATGTTAATTTTAATAGATAAGATTATTAATTTTTTTAGTTTAAGTTATAAGATAAGACTAATTTTATTAATGGATTATATTTTCATATAATTTAAATACGCTTTCTGCACATTAACTACTGCATTTAATCATTTTAGATTATAATATTAATTTAAATAATTATTTTTATTTTAAACATAGACAAATAGATTTTAATTTACTTAATTTTCACTAACTGAGTGAAGCATACTGAAAAGTAAGCAAAAAATTTTATGAGATTATTAGAAAAAAACTAAAATTAATATTAAAAAACTAAAATTAATATTCTTATAAATTATTTTTTAAATTCTTACTCTTATAAGTTATTTTATACAAATTATTTAATATTATACAGTTAATTTTATTAAATATATTTAAATAAATAATTAATATTATTCATTTCCAAAC
>JANVCQ010000232.1:2876633-2888992 GCA_025531925.1 Erythroxylum plowmanianum
TAAGCCTTCTTACTTATACTACGTTGTGCAGATTTTGGATGACATCTTTGCATCCCGAATGCAGCAATTTCTTGGAAGTGCCCTGCACGAGAAGGACTTGGAGCCTCCAAGGTCTATAAAGGAATTACGTGCCATGCTGTGTTAATATGCTGTGAATAACCAAGACAACAATTACTACTATTAGATACTTTGTTCGTGAAAATACAATTCCATCTGGTGTTATATTTTGAGGGATAATTACAAGTGTTATATTTATCATAGTCAAAATATGATATTTAATCCTATGTTGTGAATTGGAGTTGTATGCGTTTAATAATCGATTGTATGTTCTTTTCTACATGTCTTATAGTTGGTTAAAGTGAAACTTAACTTTGAGGTTTAACATTGAACATAATAATTGATTCATAGTAAAATGCAGAGTTGAAATGAAGAATGATTAAGTTTATATTGATTTCGTACATTGCTAGAGATTTTATCGAAGCTGCCCAAGTTTTTATTTTCCTTTAGATGTGCTTTATTATGCATGTTTAATCTCTTCCCAACTTGAAAAACATCATAACTTAATGTATTGTACTCAAAAGACCTATGTATAGATATTTTATACGAATATGTTGGTTAATATGGCTATGATAGAGCTTGAATTTTTCTTTTAATGGTTCATTAGTTTATAGAATCATTGTTTTATTAGTTGAATTATGTAAAGATATGTGTTTGAACTATAATTGTAATTTGCTAATTAAAGATTAATTTAAAAGTATTACAAGATGAAATATAGGCTGTCCAACTGAATTTCGTGAAGAATTATTTAGATTTTATCCTTGAAAAGAAGTGTCCAATGATTTACTCTTGGCTGTAAAATCTTTAATCAAGTTGTTTTAAGTTTAGGAGAGCAAATTAAATGTTTAAATACATACTTCTTGTTTTACCTATGATTTGATTTGTCCTATCAATTATTTAAGTTATAAACTATCTAACCAAATTGGATTGAGTTTGGAAGTAATTTAAAAGCTATAATTTCTTTTAGTTTTCATGTTTTTCTTTAAAGTAAGAAGAATTCATATTTCATGTTTTATGATTAATGCTGGCTATTTTGAGTTCTACGTTGATTTTTACTGAGTTATAAATAATTTATCAGCTTTTTGAATATTGGTTGAATGATTTTCATTTTGTTAAGTACATCAAATGTGGTTAAAGAGAACATTACATGAGTGTTGATGATTTTTACATTTTGTTATGGAATTCCTTTCGTATGAGCGAAATTATTAACATGTAATTGCTTCTTTTAAAAAAATATAAATTGATTTGTTGGAACAAATTTTTAATTAAAAATATTATAATAAATAAAATAAATTACTAAATTAACTTTCCTCTTAGATCAACCTTATCTACTGCAACAATCTCTTCACTTTATCCAAAATTTGTCATTATCATCAATAGAGTCTCAATTTGATGCAATATCTACTTTTCATCTCCTAAAACAAAACAAACATTAATTTTCATATTTAAACACAAAAATAAATTCAAAACAAAAGAGATAATATCAAATAATTAGTCAAGATGAGATCTTATCAAATTCCCCCCACACCGGACTCATGCTTGTCCTGCAACATACATCAATTCAATACATTAATCATCTTCACAACAATCTCTCATCTCCTTTCATCTCATCCAAAACTATCCAAAAGCTAATTCACATTTAAGAGTTAAGATAAAATAACAATCGAGAGAATAAGCATTCACAGGGCACATTGTTAAAACATAGCATCTCATTAATTCCATCAAAATCAAGTAAACAAGACTTGACACCCTCATAAGGATTTCACTCTGTACACTCAAAACATTTAGGGTTCATTAAGCTCTCAAATCAAACAAAGCGAGTTATTTCCATAAGCTTGCTCAAGAATCATATCTACACCACTAAACAAAATGAACCTAATGTATAAATCAAAGGGACTTAATAAGGGTTGTAACATGGCTTAGGTAAGGTATGATAAAAGGAACTTTTTGGCTAAATAAATTGAAGGGAATCATACAAACTTATTCACACAAGTATCAACTTAAATCAAAACTCAAGTAACATCTCTTTCAATTGCTTTTTCTTTTCTTTTCTTTTCTTTTTTGTCTCTTTTTTTCTTTTTTAAAAACAAAAATATCAAAGAGGAGATTTTGTTTGTTTGTTCTTCTCCTCCATTCTATAAAAAATCAAAACAATGCAACTTGAATCATCTAATTAACTTTTCATAGAAATAGTCAAAATCTTATGCAAATAAGCTCAATACAATTCCTTCAATTTAAGGGTTCAAAATTATTAAGGATATCAACAAAAAAGGGTAAATTCGGCTTGTAACTAGGTTATTAAGCAAGAAAAAAAGATTAAGGCTTAAATTGGTTTTCTAAGGATAAAAAGTGAGGTAGCGTTGTTTAGGTCAAAAAAATGATTATCTTAAATGCCTTCATCATCTTTATACACAAATTTATAAAAAATGTGTCTCAACACGTATTCAAAAGCAAGTTATAACATAGACAAGCTATGTTTAATGACGCACAACAAAAAGATATATGAGCACATATGTGATGAATGTTCTTAGGCTCAAAGCTCACGTAGATGTCAATAATTGCATCAAGTCTTGCACACTTTTCATTCAACAAAATCAATGAGATACTTGAAATTTTTAATGAAAACAATAATCATGCTTGTCTCTCTCATGCATTAGATCTTAAACCAAAAATGCATCTTAAATTAAGAATTATTCATGAACAACAATCAAAAAATTATAAAGCTATCATGAGAAATAATTAATATATGAATCAACATATTATGAGTCCAAGCACAAATCACAAAGTTTACCAAAATGAAAAAACTCGCTCCCGCATACTTAAATCATACATTGTCCCTAATGTATGCATAAGATACTCACACTTAATAAAGTTAATAAAAGAAAATAAATAATTGAGGACTTCCCTGAATGGTGAGCATTTAAACATTATCCGCTCACGCTTCTTTGTGGTACTAGTTTTCGAGCCTACAATAAATTTAACATTCATCAGTGAGTTGCCTTTGGCTACGGTCTTGGTAATAGCCTTAGAATGCCCCATTACACTAAACAATATAAATAAAAATTACTTGAAAAAATATTAACAAAAATCGAATAATAAATGAAATTAAACTAAAAGAAAGATTAACTAAAAGTAATTAATAAGAAAAAAGTAATTTAAAATAGTAAAAATAAAACTTTAAAGAGTAAAAATAAATAAATGGGGCATGGGTGCGTTGCTGCTGGTGTTTTGGTGAAGGATTTGAACTGTGGTGTTGCTACGTGAGTATTCTGCCTGGAGCCATTGTTGTGTTCTCTGGCGTGTGTGATACGTGGGTGGAAGGAGAGGTTTGCATATGTGCTATGGCATGGATGGAAGGAGAGCTTGCTAGGGAGGTTGCAGCATTGGAAGGATGTCTAAATGTGAGGAAGAGATTGGATGGGCTACGTGAAAGTTAAAGACAGATGCTACGTGCGTTGAAGGCTGTGTGGGAGGCTACAGACAATTACTGGTGTGGTGATGGTGGATATGGAGGGCTATGGCATTGTGAGGATGGCTATCTACGTGTGTGTGAGAGAGTGGTGTGTGAGGTTGAATTGATGGAGAGGGCTGGTGGGAGACTGCTGCGTGAGTCGAAACAGATGGAGAGGGCTGTGTGCGTGAGTGAATGCTCCAGTTGGTGCAGTGCTAGGAGAGAGCATGGAGTAGAAAAAGATGATGTCCTGCATAGAAGAAAGAATAGATTAGGTTTCTTTTTAAAAAAATTAAATAAATAAAGTAAACACGGAAATAACAAAGAAAATTTCTGATTTTTAATTTTTTAATTTTTAAATATTTTTGAATGTTAGGGTATCAATCCAGAATACTAAATCGCATAAGGCAAGATCTCGCCTTATGAGATTTAGTCATTTGAATTCTAGAACACTAAATCACGTAAGGTGAGGTCTTGCCTTAGGAGATTTAGTAGTGTGGAATTTTAAGATCCTCATTCCAGAATACTAATTCACATAAGATGAGATCTCGCCTTATAAGATTTAGTAATCTAGAACTTTTTCCAGTAATCTATATTTCATAAACAAACAAATGCATCCTAAAAAGAACTAAAACAAAATAAAATAAAACTATCATATTTTGGGTTGTCTCTCGAAAATGCAATTGCTTAACGTCGTTATGCTCAACGTGGCCAGCTCTTCCCAAACTTCTATGTAATTGTAGTTTTGTATTCCTTAAGTAGTGCCATTAGTCCTTCCTCTTGCTCTTTAGTCAACCATTTTGAAAAGATTGTGGGTAATGACTTTCCATCACCTAAATAGATATACTTTAGGCGATCAGTTAATACCTTTAATTCTTTCTTTGGAGCCTGCAAAATAGAATGTAAGATTTTCTTGTGAGTTATAGTAAGTTCATCATTTAAAATTTTCCAAATCTATTAGCATTGCTGATAATGATTCTACAACTTCATAAGTTTCACCAATTTGCTCGTTCACTTCCGATTTAGTCGTACACTCCAACTTATCTTCAACACTCTCTTCTTTAAACATATCTTGCATAAATGAATCCACGATATCCATATGATAAATGGACTAAAAATCATTTGGGTACTTTATTGCTTCAGAAATGTTGAACTTTACTATTTCTCTTGCTGCCTCAGGTGTTTTGTTTACCAGAGCTCCTCCACTAGCTGCATCGACCATACTTCGATCCATTGGCAATAGTCCTTCATAAAAGTATTGAATCAGAAGTTGATTGGGAATTTGATGATGTAGACAACTGGCACATGGCTCTTTAAACCTTTCCCAATATTCATATAATGCTTCTCATGTAATTTGTCTTATTCCACATATCTTCTTTTTGATCTTCACTACTCTTGATGCAGCAAAAAACTTCTCCATAAACATTCTTTTCATCTCATTCCACGTTGTCATTGAGCTAAGGGGAAGATAGTATAGCCAATCTTTTGCCTTATCTTTTAATGAGAACGAAAAGGCCCTGAGATTAATTTGTTCTTCTGTGACCCCTTGTGGCTTCATTCCAGAGCAGACAATATGAAATTCCTTCAAGTGTTTAATCTTTACCTACAAAACCACAAAAAATAGGCAGTAAGTGAATCAAATTAGATTTCAATTCGAAATCTATCTCAACATCTGGAAATTGAATGTATAAAGGTTGTTGCTTCAAATTCTATGTCGCTAACTCCCTCAACATTCTCGGGTTGAAATTTGTCATCTTTTAGTTTGCTTCTTTAAAATTAGAGTCTTCACCAATTGTTAGATCTACTTCAACTTTCACATCTGAAGGTGAATGGTCGCTTCCTTGCTTAGTCTCTTTTTTCAATCAACATGCTGTCTTCTTAATTTTTGGATTATATTGCAATTTACTTGTATGAGAAGCACGAGACATACAAGACAAGTGGTTAGTAGTAGCTGTAAAAATAAAAATGCAAAGAAATTAAGAAACTTGAAATAGTTCCCCGGCTATAGTGCCAAATTTTGGTCAGGTTGTCGAAGCCCCCAAAATAATACCAATTCTGTAAACTTTTGTAGTAATCATGAAATCAGGTCGAATCCCTAGGGAACTAAATATTAGTTTCTTAATTTCAAGCAATAAAATTAATGGGGGATTTGATTAAATAACTGATTAAGTACAATTAATAAAAAAACAAATTAAATCAACTGAATTTAAATACGAGAGAGTCAAGATTACCAAACTCTAATTCAAAGGAAAGGTCTCATCTAATTGTAAGATTGATCATTGGTTTAAAAAGAATATTTTCACGATTCAAACAGTTAGTCTAAAACATATTAGGATAGCCATAATAAGTCTCAAGTTTTTCTAAATTAATTTGTTCAAACCTAGCATCCAAACCAAAACTTACCATCCATTGATTGGGGGTAATAACATTCTATATCAAATAAATGATAGCAATAAGCTCCATAAAAAAGACTAAACCCTAAATTAAATAATCAAGATAGCTACAAATATTCAATTTAGTTTTCTTGTTTATCATACGTTAAATATGAAAATTCATAAATAACCTATTTGCTACTTGTACCATTCCTTTATGACAATTGCGGATCACTGAACTCCTAGATAGCGATAGAATAATCAATATTAAATTAAGTTGTCAAATTAATCAAATATCAATTATTCATAAAATATGAGAACTCAAAACAATAAAAACATAAATTAAAATGTGAATAAAAGTTTTAGAACATGAAACCCCACAAAGTTACAATTAAAGTATTGAATCCCTTTGAATCAGAGCGATGAGTTTAGCCACATATGGCTTTCACTCCAATAACAAAAATAAAAGAAAAACTAAGAATTGCTAAAAACGTAAGAATCGAGAACCCTCTTCTATTGTGAGAAACGCCCCTTTTATAAAGTTTTCTAATCTAATCCTAATCTAACTCTAGATGTCTATCTAAAACGAATTCAAAATCAAACTCCTTCATGATAACGATAAGGCGAAGTCTTCTAGTTAAACTCTAATTTTTCAAGTAATCAGCCTTATCCACTGCAACAATCTCTTCACCTTATCCAAAACTTGTCGTTATCATCAATAGAGTCTCAATTTGATGCAATCTCTACTTTTAATCTCCTAAAACAAAACAAACATTAATTTCCATATTTAATCACAAAAATAAATTCAAAACAAATGAGATCTTATCACATTTAAAAGAATTTTTAGTTGTTTGTTTTACTATTGGGCCTCAACGAATTGATGAAGAACATGTGAAATTATGTGTTTTTCCATTTTCATTGCATGATTTTACTTAAGATTAGTTATATTATTTGCCTCCTAGATCTGCAAATAAATGGGCGGAATTGTATACATCTTTTCTTGAAAAATGTTTTCCATGATCTATTAGGAAAGAATATGTGGAATTAGACATGAACGAGTTACTATATGAATATCGGGAAACATTTAAAAGACTGCATGGTAGTGATAAGTGTAAACTTTTACATGTTTTATTCTATTAAACTTAGTCCATTTAATTATTTTTGTTACACATTTGGGCATGATTACTCATATTTTATTATTTAAGGCTTAAAAATTATTTCTTCTAAATTTTTCTGTAAAAATTAGCCTAAGTTGAAATGTTTTTATTGTAAGTTACAACGCAAGCAGTCTAACCTAGCAAAGTAAAACGTTAGCAGACGGGAATTAAAAAAACGCAAGTAGCTTAAGCAGAAAATGCCAGAGTAAAAGACAACCAGCAGTCCAGTAAAATGAGGCAAAACGGCAACATCCAAGACAGCACAACAGATGAAGCTAAACCGCAGTGCAGGGAAGCAAAAAGACCACAACGACAATTAAATGGGAAGCAGACCAACAAGGTTAATAGCTGGACAAGAGACCATTAAAACGACGATAAAGAGAGGAGACAGTCAAAATGAAAGAAACAAAGCAGAAGAAGAAAACGATAGCAACAAAGGAGAGCAGAAACGCAGAGGGTAATTCAGAAGCAGCAGTCCAAAGTAAAACGACGCGGCAAAGAGGGCCAAAACGATCAAAGCAAAAGCATAAAACGTCAGCTGAAATAAAGGAAGCAAAAACGCGACAACACAAGAAGGAAACGCAGTACTCGAGAATAGAATGAAAGCGCTACGGCAGATGAAATACACCAAAACGACAGTCCAAAAGAGCAGAGATAAAACATGAGCAGCATCAAGGGAAAAGTGAAACGACAGAAAAGAGAGAGACGAGCCAAGACAGAAACGCAGAGAAGAAGAAACGCACGACAACTGTAAGGTAAAGAAGCATCGTACGCACAGCAACGAAGAGATACGTAAACAGAGCAAAAGACCTGACGTTATTTCCCAAAATGGAAAAGTTAAAAGGAAATTTATGAAGTTTGGCTTTTGGGGTGTCTCGGCAGAAAACAAAAATCCAGGAGTGGAAAGAGAAAAGGGGATCGAGTATCACTTGGAAATTGAGAGTAAAATAAAACTTGAGAGTTATTGGTGCAGAAGGTTAGTGCAAGGAGGTGTTCGGGTGGTACAAGATATACAAAACTATCGAAATTGAGCTTGGTCAAGACCTCTGTGGGAGGATTTTGTGTTTCGAGCCATCGGGTCAAAGCGATAGTCGATCTATACAGTCCGAGCTATCAATCGAATGAGTCTCTCTTATTCTTACTCTCTTTGTATCTAGTTCTTTAAATTTTAATTTGCTTAAAAGTTTTTTTAATTTAGTTCTTTGTTTGGATAATTTGAGACAATCATTTTCAACTTAATTCTAACATTACGAGTATTTCGGTATTTGTGCGATGCTTAAGCTAATTTATTTAATAATTTACAATTCATGTTCTTATAGATAAGCAAATTTATTTAATAATTTACAATTCAGGTTCTTATAGAATTGAGAGACATCTTGATATATTGGAATGCGAATTGATTGCTATCGCTTTCTGTTTAGTTCGCTATTGCTATTGAGTTTTAGCGAGTTGAGTAGCAACTATTAAATCATTAGTCAGTCAAAGGGCTGAGATTTAGTTAGTGTCACATGATCTAGGAATTTCGCTATCTGTTGGTGAAATTCTTGGGGCTAATGATATCTTCTTGGAAAGAATTGCATTAATCAATTTAGAGTCAGGTTGTTTGGTTCTAAATTAGTAAAGGGATATAAGGAGAACTCAACTGGTGAGCATCTCTATAGTTAGCCTACTTTATAGCTTAGGATATCAGAAAAATCTGAATTTAGATTACTAAATTTATGGGCTTAATGTATACTTGATCACTTGTTAATATGCATGTTCAAATTTTGTTTATATTATGTTTTTAGTATTAAAAGTTTCTGTTCTAATTAATTAGTTCTAGTTTCCGATTGAGCCCTCCCTTTCTCATTTTACATGTGTGTGGTATGGTTTGTGGTCTACTATGCTTTCATAGTAAATGAGGCCACAAGTTGAAGGATTTTAACAACTAAGATCTGCAAAATTAGTTGAAGAACATCTTGATTAAAATAAGTAATTGAATCTGGAATTTTAAAGGATATGTAGTAAAGTGATTGACGAGAAAACTTGCAGCCCCTACCTACTTCGTTTCTACTGTGTTTAAATGTTTACATGTGATTTTTCCACATCTCATCATATAGTTGCCGATTTCATAATTAATTAATGATAAAAATAAGATATTAATTTGTATATGCTTGACGACATATATCAGCTAGTTAGTAACCAATTATTAATATAATAGTTAATAAGGAACTTTTTACTATATGATAGGAGCTGATAGACGCAACTAGTGGCGGGGCATTAATTAATAATACTCTTGTACAAGCTAGATAACTAATCTCTAACATGACTAAAAATTCACAACAAAATGGAACTAAAAATGAGATTAATAAAGTTAGGAGAGTTAATGAAATAGATGTGCATGTCGTTAAGGATCAACTAAAGGAAAATTTTCAACAAGTAGTTCATTTGATTACTTTAGTATCAAAACTTGTAGTCGGTGGTATTACCTAAGCTCGTGCTTGTGAAATTTGTAATGATTTTACTCACACTACTGATCCATTTCCTTCTTTGCATGTTTAAGATGTGAATATTATGAGTAGTTATCCTAGACAAATACAAAGGAAATATGACCCTTTTTCATACACATATAATGAGGGTTGGAAAGATCATCTAAACTTTTGATATGAACCTAAGGCAAACTCACTTACTTTGGTTAGTAACCAAAACAATCTAAAGTTTTCTTTTATACCTAACCCACCCAAAACTAACCCACTAGTCAATACTTAAAAGATATGGTGAAACAATTAGCTAACTAGATTGGGCAAGTTCCTATACGGGGGGTAGAATATCAAAATAAGACAGATGCACATTTACAACAATTAAAGACCCAAATAGGACAAATTTGCACCAGTCTAAGTGATGCAAAAACCTAATTATCTAAGAAATTGCCTACTTAACCCATCCCAAGTACTAAAGAAAATTCTAGTGCAATATTAGAGTGAAAAAGAATTGAAAGAACCTAAAGGAAGCAAAAGAAAAGGTTGCTAAGTGGAAAAAGAGTTAAAAGCTACACTTAAGTCTCAAAAGGAAAATAAGAAAGAAGAAAATAAAGGGACATCAAAAGTCGATGCTACTAACAAATCATCAATTGAAATTTTAAAAGTGTTCCTTATTTTCCTTACAGGTTAGGGAAATCGAGAAAAGAGTTAGTCGATCAAGAAATTCTTGAAACCTTTAGGAAAGTCAAAGTTAATATTCCTTGCTTTTGGAAGCAATCAAGCATGTTCCACAATATGCTAATTTCTTGAAAGAGTTATGCAGTATCAAGAGGCATTTCACGGAAAATGAAAATGTAAGTATGAGAGAGAATGTGTTAGCTATGATTCAAAAGAAAATTCCTACAAAATGTAATGACTCTAGTATGTTCACTATCCCTTCTAAGATAGGAGATATTAGTTTTGAAAGGTGATAGATTTAGGGGCCTCTATAAATGTTATACCTAGATATATTTATGAGTCTCTTAAGTTTTTTTTTAAGATTAAAAATTGGATTGATAGAATAAAGTTGGAGAACAATGTTAAGAGAGTAATATTACTCTCCTTAGTCTCTTGCAACAAAGCAACAACACACTACAAAAAGCAAACAATCCAATTGGAACAATAATGTTACGGTCTAAACAAAACAATTAAATTCTATTTAGACAAATTAGAGGCTAGCGCACCCCGTTGACAAGTAATATAAAACGATAAGAACCGGATATCGTACCCAAGGAAAATCCAACTCGCAAAACAATTAAATTAAACGATGAAAAACTACTCAGACGATCAAGAATTGATTGATTTGAAAATAAAATAAAATAAGCAAATCAAGGAAATATGAAAATTGCAAGGTATGAATTAAAATGACTATATTTAATCAAATGACAAAAATCGGTTAAAGTATCAGATTTCAATTGGATTGGGCACTAAAAATAAAATTTTAACGATGGATTGATTTAGGAAATACTTCACTTAAGCAAGTCGAACCCAATGTTCATAGGTGTTCCCTTCTCTTCTAAATCCGAGTCACCACTTAGTTCATAGATAATTCGAAATAAACAACGTTAAATACAAGAAGCCTAAAATTATGTTTGTTAATCCTAGGTATCCTCACACAAGATCCTAAGGTTGGTCTACACTTTAGTCTCAAGTATGTCACTTGATTAAATTGCCGACAAATTAAATCTTATTGTTTGTGGCTTTCAATCATCTAAAGTTTTAATCTAGGTGATCAAGCTAAATTAGGACTAAATATGCATTCAACCAAGCAAAAATCAATACCACAAAAATTATCCTGATCCAATATCAATCTTAACCTTAACCAAAAAGAAAAATTATTCGATGAACTTCCACCATGTTGTCTAAACTTGAGTCTGTCCTTTTTTATTCTTTTCATCTATTTACCAAAATTTCGTATGATTAGTACCAAATATTCATTCTCATTTGATTCATCTTATCATTCACACCTTTTCTAGTTTCAACCTATAGTGCCAATCCTTTACCTCTTTCTTGCTTACCCCTTAAAAGATTCATTTCGAAATTTGTAAAAATTTCAATTACTTTTTCCAACTTTTTCCAATGACAGATCATTAAAGTCGTGGGCATCTTGTAATACTGCAATTTTCAGAATAAATCTCAGAGGTAGTGATCTCAACGTCTTCTTGACTAATTTCAGAGTGGAATATTTCTTCCCGAGTTGATGTGGCTAGTTCGATATATCTCGTAGTCTTTCATAAAAGTCCCCAATAGTCTCATTTTCATCCATCTTCAGTTCTTCAAACCTCAAGGCTAACATTTGTAGTTTTGACGTTATCACAGATTTAGACCATTCATGAATATTCTGCAAAGCATCCCATGCTTCTTTAGCCGATTTACAAGCTGATATCATTCAGAAACATCCTTCATTAACGGCACTGAATATCGCATTCATTGCTTGTGAGTTTCCAAGTGCACTTTCTTCTTCGACTCTTATCCATTCAAATGGATCTTTTTGAACTGTCTCTCCTTTATCATCATTAATCATCAGATATGTCTACTCATGTACTACCGAATGCCAAGCTTTTGTACCCTGAGCTTGGATGAAGACTCTCATCCATAATTTTCATGCAAGATAGTTAGATCCATCCAATAGTTGTGATCTAGTTAGATCCATCCAACAATGGCGGTCTGGTGATCGATGTACCCAACGACGAATCCAGGATTTTAGTCTTGGGGGGGGGGGGGGGGGTGCAAGGAACCTAAACCACAAATATGTAAACATTCATACATAGTTAACAAAGTATTCCTAACAAAAAAAAGTCACTAAAATGTTTTATACATTAAT
>JANVCQ010000232.1:2889092-2903192 GCA_025531925.1 Erythroxylum plowmanianum
TAAGAATAATAGTAAATTTAAAAAACGACGCCGTGTTGCTCGGGTGGGGGCCCGAGGAAGAATGTTTATTACCTGGCCTTTCCCGACATTTAACTCTCCATAACGTCGGGGTTACCATTTTACGACGTCTTCCTAACAAAACGACGTCAAACACTTCATTTTTCCACGACGTTTGCATACAACGTCGCCGAATCTTCGCTCTTTTCGTGACGTCTGGGAAGACGTCACGAATGCCTCCTACATTTCAAGACGTCTTCTGGGAAGACGACGCGAAATGTATGTTTTTGTTGTAGTGAGTAGTTAAGGAAGAATCTCTTAGTAATGAGCAAGAAAACGATTTATTATATAGTCTGAATATCAAGGTTAGTCTTCAATCCTAGAGCTTCACATCAAAGTTGTTTCCTTTCTGTGTACGTTTTGGTTTGTATTATCGGAGCATTTTCTGTGTACAAATTAGTATTGGAAACTGATTTACTTACTGATAAGGTGAGAAAGTGTACAAAAATGACAAGTTATATTGAGACGGGCATTGGGCAACTATGATTTGCTTTTGCCTGAAAGCTCTTTGTGGTTTGGAACTCTCATGTTTAAATTGGAAGTGGTGGTGTATTGGCATCTTTTCATTATACTGCAATTGTATGTAAAGGAACTATTGCTATGATGATGAACTCATCTGATAGAAAGTATCCTACGGATGCTTGGAGAAAATTTTGACAGTTTTGTAAATCCTGAAAGGTTACCTGAGCAACAATTGATAGTTGATAGTCAGACTTTCACGTATTTGTTGAAATTTTCCATCGATTATATATTTTGTGATTATCTTCCACTAAAGTCCTTATCTGTTATTCTATAGACTATTTTTTCTGGTATTCAAGAGACTCGAGTTCAATGTTGGACATTTTAGACATTTCCCATAAAGTTAGACAATAGTTAACTTCATTTTTCGATTTTTCATTAACTTATCGATTAAGTTACGTAATTTGATCCGGAGAAAAATAGTAAAGTGACTCAATAAATTATCTAAATCAATAGGTTAAAGCCCAATATTGACGTTATATGTAAAGGTTAAGGCCTGCAGTTGCTTATGTCATTCATAAGCATAAAGACTCTCTGACACGTTAAGAGAGCTTATTATTAGAATTTTATGGGCCATGTGTATAAATATATGTACGTGGATTTCTATTTAGGTTATAAGCCTAATATGACCTAACTTAAGTAAATTAATTGGGCCTATATAAATATTAATTAATTATTAGTATGGGCCTGATCTGTAGAAGCCCATCACGAATCATTATGGTTAATGAACCTATAATGAACCGTAAGTCAAAATTGACTATAAAAAGGGTTGTGGTCCCCAAGCTAGAAACAATTCTTGACATTCCTTCTAAACAAAGTTCGTCAATTTTCTCTGTTTTATAAAGAGAATTCATTCGTCTGAATCTTCACTTGGAAGAACACAAATTCGTCAAGTTTTGCTATTTACGCTTCCGCTGTATAATGGATCAAGGTTAGTGTTCTTATTTGTACATATATCATTTTTTATTCGATCTGCGTGTGATACTGGTTGATTGATTGTTTAGAAATTTGAATAATAATCATAAGGCCAATTTTTAACAAGTAGTATCAGAGCAATTCACACAGATTGTTTCAACATGATATTCAATTTCATTTTTATGGAAGTAAAAATGAATTACAGACTTATCATTTAAGATTTCATTTGTTTTGAGTTGTTGTTTATTGTTTTCTTAATTATAATCGACTGAGATAGAAATTTTTGGGTAGAAATATTTTGATCTCTTGATTATCTTAGTCTGTGATTAATGACAAAACAAGTAAACACTACTGTCATCGTCGAAAAATTGATTCATTAAGTTTAGAAAAGAATTTTTGCCTCTTAACATGATGAAATATCACTGAAACATGTTAAGATCTGGTATTATTTTTTTTACAGATCCGTTTTTATTCGAGTCCTTAGGAGGTCAAGGATAACTCCCTGACCGTTCTGCATTCATCAGAACGTTTCTCTGACGCTTGCATCGTTTCTGCCAAGCATCAGAAAACGTTTGAGAGAACGCTTGCACCGTTTTGTCAAGAGTCAGTTTCCCTGGCGCATGAGCGCACACGCCAGAGAAATTGCAAATAGTTTGTTTCTCTCCCACCCCCTACCTTGACGATTGCATTTTCTGCTTTAGAGTTAGTGGATTGTCGAGTCCCCTTTTGTGGTTTATGGGAATCGAACCCAAAAGGGATAAAGAGCCTTGTGCTCAACCGCCCAAGCTAGCCATGCATACTACCCTTTTCGCTCAGAATATACATATTATCTTTGTAGGTTGTGATGCTGTCTATGAGTTTAGGTTGAGTCATTTGGACTTAATTTAACAGTGAACTCATGTTTCTTTTATTTATAACCTAAAGTTTAAATTAAATAATTTTATACATGCATATAAAATATAAAGTCTTCCACTGTTATATAATATTATTATGAACTAAGGTTATAATTTCATAATAATTAATTGAAGTCAAAATTTTAGGTTTTTGATTGTCCATTTTTAAATAATAATTAAATTACCTATTTTTATCTAAACTTGAGGTGCTTATCATTTTGAATTAATTAGATTGAACTAATATGTTGCCAAGGTAACATCAATTGGGTAAAATTTATTAATTTAGAAAATGCATGTTTCATCTATGTGGAATAATAGGCCCAAAGTAAGATTATTTTGGCTAGATGACTGATAATTTAATTTCATATCTATGTGAAATAATTAGCCCAAAGGAAGGTTATTTTGGTCAAATAGCAAGTAAAATTTCATAACATCACTGCAACAAAATCGACCCAAAAGAAGGTTATTTTGGCACGATGGGTAGTATTAAATTATGTGAAACATTTATCATAACATGCTGACAATGCGTTGGTCCAAAGAAAAGCACATTATTAGGCCGTTTTAGTTTCAATATTTTTACTACGACCAAGAGCACCACTTATAAATTATTATTTTTTCCAAAGACTGAATAATAATGTTGTGCTAGGTATCTTGTAATCGTCCCCTTTATAAATTTTTCTATTTTGACTTCTTAACTTCTTGACTAATCGTAAGCATTTTATTTTGTTTTCTTTCTTAAAGTATCATCAATTTCTACCAACATGAATAGTATTCCCGTGCTTAATAATACAAACTTCAAGAAATGGAATGAGCACGTAATGATTGTGCTTGACTACATAGATCTAGACTTTGCATTTAGGTTTGAACGTCCCACAACTCTGACCAATACCAGTACCAGTGATCAGATAGTTGCATACGAGAAATCAAAACGTTCAAATCGCATGAGTTTGATGATCATCAAGCATTCCATTATGGACTCTATAAGAGGTGAAATTCTTGACGACGCTGATGTTAAGAATTTCCTTAAACAAATTTCTGACTGATTTGCTACAAACGAAAAGGTCAAAATAAGCAGTGTACTAACCAAGCTTGTTTGAATGTGTTATAAGGGAAAAGGAAACATTAGGGAATATATAATGGAAATGTCTAATCTTATCACAAAGCTGAGGGTAGTTAAGTTAGGGTTATCTTATGACATATTTGTGCTCTTGGTTTTGATTTCCCTTCCTGCACAATTCAGTCAGTTCAAAGTCACCTACAATACTTAAAAGGAGAAGTGGACCTTAAATGAGCTTATAACTCAATGCGTGCAAGAAGAGGAGAGGTTGGAACAAAAGAAGACTGAAAGTGCTCATTTAGGAAAAACTTCTCAGGGAAATTCCAATAAGAGGAAAAGGAAGAAAGGTAAAGAAACTGCAAACCCTGGAATAGTGCAAGGTGCACAAAAGAAACAAAATACAACTATTCTCATCTTCTTTTGTTAGAAACCAAGTCACATAAAGAAAGAATGTACCAAGTACACCAACTGGCGTGTTAAGAAAGGTATAATTCTCAACTTTGTTTGTTCTGAAGTTAATTTGGCTTTAGTACCAATTAAAACTTAGTGGATGGATATCGGTGCTACCACTCACATAAGTGTCAATATGCAGGATTGCCTCATGAGCCGAAAGAACTGATGGTGAAAAATACATCTATATGGGAAATGACAACATGGCTGCTGTTGAAGCTATTGGTCATTTTAGAATTCAGTTAGAGTCTGGTGTTTATTTGGATTTAGATAAAAATTTTGTTGTACCGTCATTTAGACAGAACTTAATTTCTATTTCTAATTTGGACAACTCTGGTTACTTTTTTCTATTTGGAAATGGTAAATGTGTTGTTTCTCAATCGACAATTTTGTTGACAAACTATACCAACTGGATTCTAAGATAACTAATCATTATGAAAACTTGCACTCAAGTAACATTGGTATTAAAAGAAACATAACTAATGAGAATTCATCAATGTTGTGGCATAAGCGATTAGGTCACATCTCTAAATAAAGAATACAAAGACTTGTGTCTGAAGGAATTCTCAATTCCCTTGATTTATCAGATCTTAAGGTCTGCATAGAATGTGTAAAGGGAAAACAAATAAATGTAAGGAAAACATGTGCAAACAGAAGTAATAAATTATTGGAACTAATTCATACAGATATATGTGGTCTGTTCCCTATGACTTCATAGAATGGACAACAATACTTTATTAGTTTCATAAACAATTACTCTCGCTATGGTTATTTGTATTTAATTCATGAGAAGTCACAGTCCTTAGATGTGTTCAAGAATTTCAAAGCTGAAGTTGAAAATCAATTAAGCAAGAAAATAAAGGCTGTTAAGTCTGACCGTGGTGGTGAATACTATGACAAATATGATGGATTAGGTAAACAACGTCAAGGACCTTTTGCCAAATATTTGATTGAGTATGGTATAGTTGCTCAGTACACCATACCAGGGACTCCCAGTCAAAATGGTGTGGCTGAAAGACGAAACAGAACTCTTAAGGACATGATGAGAAGTATGATTAGTCATTCTTCTTTACCATAATCACTTTGGGGCGAAGTACTTAAAACTGTAGTTTACATCCTAAACCGAGTTCCTAGCAAAGTAGTAGCTAAAACCCCATATGAACTGTGGATAGGTAAGAAGCCTAGTATTAGACATTTGCAAGTCTAGGGTTGTCCAGCTAAGGTTAAGCCTTATAGGCCGAATGAAAAGACATTGGACTCAAGAACTATTAGTTGCTACTTGGAAAAATCAAGTGGTTTCAAGTTCTATAATCCCTCAACCAGATCCTTTTTTGGAACAGGGAATGCCAAATTTATTGAGGATGTTGATTACAATGAGAGTAATCAAAATAAAGATATTGTGCTTGCAGAGGAGTGTGTGAACATTCCCACTATAGTAACAATTGAAAGTGATGGGTTAACCATACCTGACACTATTCAAATTGTAAATCAGGATAACGTTGAAAACACAATTTTACCTATCATACCTCCTACTGTTGATCAGGAAACATTGCTTGTTCAAGACAATGAAAATCAGCAACCTTAATTAGAAGTGCCTATTAGGAGATCCACTAAAGAACGGAGAAGTGCAATGTCCAATAATTACATTGTATATATCAATGAATATGAATTTGACGTTAGGGTGGAGGATGATCCGACATCTATAAGTCAAGCCAAATCATGTTCAACCTTTACTAAGTGGATTGGAGCCATGAAGGAGGAGATGAAGTCAATTAATGGCATTTGGGATCTTGTTGAGTTGCCTAAAAAAACGAAACCGATTAGCTACAAATGGATATTTAAAACCAAAAGGGACTCGCATGGTAACATTGAAAGATATAAGTCACACTTAGTCACCAAAGGCTTCATTTAGAAGGAAGGCATTGATTATAAAGAGACCTTTTCTTCAGTTTCAACAAAGGACTCTTTTAGAATCATTATGGCACTTATAGCTCATTGTGATCTCGAGTTACATCAAATGGATGTAAAGACAACAATTCTCAATGGAGACATTGATGAAATAATATACATGGTGCAACCAGAGAACTTTGAATCCAATGATTCAAAGGACCTTGTTTGCAAAATTAAGAAGTCCATTTATGGTTTAAAGTAGGCATCCAACCAATGGTACCGAAAATTTGATCAAGTGATAACCTCATTTGGTTTTAAGGAAAACTTTGTTGATCAGTGCATATATATCAAGTTCAGTCGGAGCAAATTTATTATCCTAGTGCTATATGTAAATGATATTCTTTTGGCAAGTAGCGATATGGGTCTATTGCATGAAATCAAGAAATTTCTATCAAAGAATTTTGAAATGAAAGATATTGGTGATGCATCTTTTGTTTTGAGTATACAGATCCATCAGGATCATAAAGAAGGTATACTTGGTTTATCTCAAAAGTCCTATATTGATAAGGTGCTAAGTTGATATGGCATGCAGAATTATGCACCTGGAGACACTCCTGTGTTCATAGGGTGATAAGTTTAGTTTGCTCTAATGTCCTAAATTGGACACACAGAAAGATGAGATGGATAAAATCCTTTATGCTTCAGTTGTAGGGAGTCTCATGTATGTATAAGTATGTACGCGTCCGGATATAGTGTTCATAACAGGGATGTTGGGTAGATATTTGGGTAAACTAGGAATGGATCACTGGAAAGCAGTAAAATTGGTTATGAGGTATTTATAGAGAACAAAGTATATGCTAACAAACAAACGGTTGGAGTGATTGGAAATCATTGGATACACCGACTCTGATCACGCTGAATGCTTAGATAGCAGAAGATCCACCTCAAGTTATGTTTTCATGATGGGTGGAGGAGTTGTTTTATGGAAAAGTGAAAAACAGAAACTTGTAGCTTCTTCTACCATGGAGGCACAATATATAGCTTGCTAAGAAGCATCGTGTCATGGAATATGGTTGCAAAACTTTATCACTGGGCTACAAATGGTTGATGATATAAAAAGACCACTAAAGATTTATTGTGATAATCAAGCCGTTGTACTATATTCAAATAATAGCCAAAGGTTGTCGAAATCAAAGCATATCAACATCAAGTATTTGGCTATGAAAGAAAGGGTTCAGAATCTTCAAGTGTCTATAGAACATATTGGTAAAAACTCCAATATCGTTGACCTACTCACCAAAGGGTTGTCACCTTCAGTGTTTCATATACATGTGGCCAATATGGGTGTAGTAAGTCTGTCAGACATGTCACTTTAGTGGGAGTTAATCGTTTACTTCTATATATGTTCTTTGACATATAAATTTTATGTTTTAAGGTGTAAGTTTCTAAGGTCTAAAGTTATCTTTCTGTACAGGTTTTGGTTTATGAAATCTAATGAAAATTCTGAACATATGGAATTTGCTTTCTGTTGTGGTATTGCATAAGGTTAGAAAGTGTTTTGAGACTCTCCGAGTCACAAATTTAGGACCAGTTGGAAATAGGCAAGATTATGATCAAATCACATGTAATTTCCATGCTACGCATCCATACTTGATCTATGTCATTGATTCTGCTGGTATTGTGACAATTGTTCAGTTTAGTCACAAAATTAGATGACAAAAGCTACTTTGATCCTACATTAGTAAAATTGATGGACCAAATTATTTTGCTATATTTCTGGAATGACATGGCAAGTTTGTGTGCATTAAGTTTTCTTGTATGTACAAAAGCTACTTTGATCCTACATTAGTAAAATTGATGGACCAAATTATTTTGCTATATTTCTGGAATGAGATGGCAAGTTTGTGTGCATTAAGTTTTCTTGTATGTACATTATCCGGAAACACACGTAGCCTAAGTGGAAGATTGTTAGAATTTTATGGGCCACATGTATATACGTAGATTTCTATCTCGGTTATAGGCCTAATAAAATGTGATCTAACTTGAGTAAATTGATTGGGCCTATATAAATATTAATTAATTATCAGTATGGGTCTGATGTGTAGAAGCTCATTATGAGTCATTATGGTTAACCGTAAGTCTAAATTGACTATAAAAAGTGCTATAGTCCCTAAGCCAGAAACAATTCTTGACATTCCTTCTAATCAAAATTCATCAGTTTTCTCTGTTTCATAAGGAGAATTCATTCGATTTCTGAATCTTGGCTTAGAAGAACACAAATCTATCAGGTTTTGCTGTTTATACTTCCGCTGTACAATGGATCAAGGTTAATGTTCTTAGTTGTAAATATATCATTGTTTATTCAATCTGCGTGTGATTCTGGTTAATTGATTGTTTAGAAATCTGAATAATAATCATAAAGCTAATTTCTAACACTTATGTTTTGAGAAAATTGTAGAAAGACTTTATCGTACCCGTAGAGACGATAGTAGATTCGCACTCATTTCGGCATCGGAAAGTTCGTTTGAAGGTATGAAACTGAAATCAAATATTTTCTGCATTTATTCATTTATCGTCATTTCACGTTCGATCCAGAATACGTAACTAATGTCTTGTTACGTAGAACATGTGGTATCCATGATTCAAAGGAACCTGTCGCTGAATCAGATGTAAGTAGGTTGATGTCTTTGAAGGATCTATTGATTAAGACAACAGACCATCTCAAAACGGTTGTTGAACCACAGGAACGCATGGGACTGGTAGCCATTTTTGCATTGATCTTTTTCAGACAGAGTTTTGGTTTCTGAAGATCTCTCCAACTTATGATTTTGTTATTTTCCTTAAACCAGGAAGTACTCAACTTTTTGCTAGAACTAGACAGGAGAGAGAATAGGTCTTCACATAAAGGCTCTCGAAATAGCTTTTCCTACACTGTTGTTCCTACCCTTACCAATTCCGAAATAACTTTTAGTGCACTGTTGCTTTGACACATCAACCGTTTTGTTACCGAAAAATTTGTGTTATGCACACATAGAACGCCGTTTTAGGTACTCATTTTTTATTTTAAAAGATTCTTAATGGATGCTCCAAAACGAGGTGCTTCTCATTACCACCAGTTAATAATATTCGACGAAATGTTGATTATCCTTATAAGCCTTCTTACTTATACTACGTTGTGCAGATTTTGGATGACATCTTTGCATCCCGAATGCAGCAATTTCTTGGAAATGCCCTGCAAGAGGACTTGGAGCCTCCAAGATCTATAAAGGAATTACGTGCCATGCTGTGTTAATATGCCGTGAATAACCAAGACAACAATTACCACTATTAGATACTTTGTTCGTGAAAATACACATTCCATTTGGTGTTATATTTTGAGGGATAATTACAAGTGTTATATTTATCATAGTCAAAATAGGATATTTAATCCTATGTTGTGAATTGGAGTTGTGTGCGTTTAATAATTGATTGTATGTTCATTTCTACATGTCTTATAGTTGGTTAAAGTGAAACTTAAATTTAACTTTGAGATTTTATCAAAGCTGCGTAAGTCTTTATTTTCCTTTAGATGTGCTTTATTATGTATGTTTAATCTCTTCTCAACTTGAAAAATAACACAACTTAATATATTGTACTCAAAAGAACTATGTATTGGATATTTTATACAAATATGTTGATTAATATGGTTATGATAGAGCTTGAATTTTTCTTTAATTGTTCATTAGTTTATAGAATCGTTGTTTTATTAGTTGAATTATGTAAAGATATGTGTTTGAACTAGAAGTGTAATTTGCTAATTAAAGATTACTTTAAAAGTATTACAAGATGAAATATGGGCTGTCCCACAGAATTTTGTGAAGAATTATTTAGATTTTATCCTTGAAAAGAAGTTTCCAATGGTTTACTCTTGGCTGTAAAATCTGTAATCAAGTTGTTTTAAGTTTAGGAGAGCAAATTAAATGTTTAAATACATACTTCTTGCTTTACCTATGATTTGATTTGTCACTTAAATTACTTAAGTTGTAAACTATCTAACCAAATTGGATTGAGTTTGGAGTAGTTTAAAAGCTATAATTTTTTTAGTTTTCATGTTTTTCTTTATTCTATGTTTTAAGATTACGTTTATGATATAACGGAATTTGCTAGCATTTAAATGGTGAATTAATAATTTAAGTGTTGATTAAATTAGATAGTAATTTTTTATGTTAAAGAAAGGAAAATTCATATTTCGTATTTTATGACTAATGCTGGCTATTTTGAGTTCTACGTTGATTTTTATTGAGTTATAAAATAATTTATTAGCTTTTTGAATATTGGTTGAATGATTTTCATTTTGTTAAGTTTTGATGTATTTTACTAATGTGGTTAAAGAGAACATTACATGAGTGTTGATGATTTTTATATTTTGTTATGTAATTCTTTTCGTACGAGCGAAGTTACGAGGATATAATTGTCTCTTTTAAAAAATACTAAATTACTAAATTAACTTTCTTCGTAGATCAACGCTTATTTGCTATATGCTAATTTGTTTAATAAATTGAAAGTAAAATAAAGGTTTAATTTGTATACACCTAATCACATGTATCAATTTTCATGTCATTTTTGGGGAAAGTTTTATTGCCTAGTTTTTTTATTTATTTTTGAATCATAACTAACAATTTTTGTTTTAAAAAAGGTAAAGAAAAGAGAAGGTGATTTTTATGAAATTAAGAGGTAAAAGAAAAATAAGTACACATCAAATCAGAAAAAGAAGACAAATGGATAAAAATGGCCGCAGCTACTTTGAAGCAACTTACAGAACCAAAGTTAGAAGATCAACCTTTATGCATTGTCTTCTTAGTCTTGGAAAGACCCTTATTTATGAGTCTCTTAAGTTAGGTACTTTAAGAAAGATAGGTTAGTAATTTAGCTAGCTGATAGGTTAAATGTATATCCTCACGGTATACTTGAAGATGTTTTAAGGCAAGTTAATAAATTAGTTTTTCCACTTAATTTTTATGTGTTAGATATGAGAGAAATTTTTGATCCATCAAAAGAAGTACCCCTATTGTTAGAAAGACCCTTTCTTAAAACAACATGAACAAAGATAGATGTCCATAAAGGTGACCTGACCATGGAATTTGACGAAGATTTTATCATGTTTAACATTTTTGATGCTATGAGATACCTTAATAACATCAATTATTTATGCTTTGTTGACGTTGTGGATATTATTGATGAGATTGTACATATATTGTTTGAGTCTAACATGAGCACAGGTGACAATGTGGAGCATTTAGAGGGAATCGAGAGCATTGAGGAACAGATAACTCCTTACAGAAGGATCAATCAGTACTTTCTAATCGTTTACCTCTTACTGCTTCTAATTTAGTACCATCTATTGTTCAAGCACTTGAGTTAGAGTAGAAACCTCTTCCCATAAATCTCAAATATGTTTTTCTAGGTGAGAATGCTACTTTGCCTGTTATAATCTCAAGTGCTTTAACTTGGTCACAAGAAGGGAAACTTTTACAAGTATTAAAAGACCATAAGGATGTCATAGGATGGACCATAGTTGATATAAAAGGGATTAACCCAACTTTGTGTGTGCTTAGGATCCTTCTAGAAGAAAATGCTAAACCATTAGAGAAGCTCAACATAGGTTGAACCCCCCATGATGGAAATATTACGTAAGGAAATTTTAAAGGGGTTAGATGCAGACATAATATACCTTATTTCAGATTCTAAATAGGTAAGCCCATACGTGTAGTACCAAAGAAAACAGACATAACTGTAGTAGAAAATAGCCAAGGTGAACTTGTTCCTACTAGGGTGTCAAATTGGTAGAGATTGTGTATTGATTATCAGAAACTTAACTAAGAAATTAGAAAAGATCATTACCCTTTACCCTATGCCCTTTATTGATCAAATGTTGGAAAAACTAACGGGACAATCTTAACTTTACTTTTTAGACGGGTACTCAGGGTATACACAGGTTGCTATATCATTTGAAGATCAAGATAAAATCACATTTATATGCTCTTTTGGCACAATTGCATTTAAGAGAATGTCATTTGAAATTTTTAATGCTCCAGGAACTTTTCAAAGATGTATAATGAGTATTTTTTCTTATTTAATTGAGCATAAAATGGACATTTTTATGAATGATTTTACTATATTTGGTGATTCTTTTGATTTATGTCTCCTTACTATTTTTATTGTTTTGCAAAGATGTATTGATACTAATCTTGTTTTGAATTGTTATAAGTGTCATTTTATGGTAAAACAAGGTGTGGTATTAAGGCATGTCGTAAGTCCAAAAGGTTTAGAAATTGACAAGGCAAAGATAAAGACCATAAGTTCTCTTCCATATCCTACGTATGTGAGGGAAGTTAGATCATTTTTAGGCCATGCTAATTTTTATTTTCGTTTTATCATAAACTTTTCAAAAATTGCATCTCCTTTATGTGCATAACGAGCTAAAGACTCTTCTTTTGTGTTTGATGATACTTGTAAAAATGCTTTTGATTAACTAAAAGAACAGTTAACCAATGTTCATATAATTCACTCCTTTTGAAATAATGTGTGATGCGAGTGATAAGATAGTTGGAGTAGTATTAGGTCAAAGAAAAGATAAAGAGCCTTAGTAATATATTATGCATCTAAATCTTTGGATCCTGCTTAATATAATTACACTACAAAGGAAAGAGAAATGTTTTATATCATATTTGCATTAGAAAAATTCCATTCATACTTGTTAGGAACTAAAGTAATTGTTTTATGCTTAAAAAAGAAATAATCAAAGCCTAGGTTACTATAATGGATTCTCTTATCGTGAGAATTTGATTTAAAAATTAGAGATAAAAAGGTGTGGAGAATCTAGTAGCAGATCACCTTAGTAGAATAATACCTAAAGATGATTGGCCTATAGTTTCTGAATTCTTTCCAGAAGAGCAACTTTGCTCTTTCATTAAAGGTGATTCACCTTGGTATTCAGATATATGCAAATATTTAGTTTCAAAAGGACAAAATAAAGGTTGAATCTAAATATTATTTTTGGGATGATCCTTATTTATTGAAAGCATGTTTTGAACAAATTTTTTGCAGATGTGTTCCATAAATAGAACACATGACAAGAAAATTGCAAACTATCAACGGAAAATTACTTACAAAAAAATTATGTAGTAAATTAGTGACGAAAATAGCTTTTCGTAGGTAAAATTTTCAAGAAAAAAGGTAATTTATGATTAAAAAAATTCGTTTCTAAAGTTGGAGACCAAACTTTGACTATTGAATTTAGCAACGAAATAGTGAAAGTCTTTGTAAAAACAGACGCCAAAGGTTCCTGGTAAAAATTATGTACTAAATTTATTGATAGAAAAAAATCGTAGGTAATTTACCTACGGAAATATGTTTCTGTAGGAAATTTCCTGATGAAAATACAGTTCCGTAGGGAAACTACTACGGAGGGATGTTTTCGTAGGTATTTTACCTACAGAAACACCATTCCGTAGGTAATTTACCTATGTAAACACCAGTCCGTAGGAAAATTTCTTACAAAAAAATCATTATGTAGGGAAATTACGTACATAATCATTTTTTCGTCTATAATTTACCTATGAAAATGTCATTCTGTAAGTAAATTCAAACAATGTTGGAATTGTGAGGAAAATGACATCATTTGTTCAACCACAAACAACATTATTTTCTTATTTGTTTAAACGAACAGAGATGCCTCTCCTCCTCTATCGAACGTCTCTATTTTTTGCAAATTTTTTTCCTCTTCCTTGTCGTGGTCTTCAGTTCCATACACCGTCATCGTCATCTTAATCTTTGGTTAATTGTACATCATAGTTAGTTATTCCTCCTTTGCACTTGTTTTTTTTGTATTTTTCTACTTGTTGTTAGGGAAGCTTTTGTTAATTTTTAACAAATTTTTTTGCTAATAAGTCCCCATATTTTTCAAAATTTTCGATACTGGCTAGTATTATAAATGCCGTATTTTATATATCAATCAATAAATTATCTCTTTCCTTTTCTATTTTATTTTAGATAATTTTCCATTCTCAAAATTCCAACATGGTATCAGAGATTTAGATCCTTGAGGGACTGTGAGATTGAGTGATGAGAACACTCAATCAGATAAGAGCTCATGAAGAGGCTGAAGAAGAAACTCTTTTTAGAACTAGTTAAGAGAAAGTGTTCAACAATGGTAAGATGATGAGAAAGTGCATCATAGATGATAAGAAAGTGCATCATACAGTGAAGAAACTCTTTTTTGAAAATTGGTGAGAAGTGCACCAAGATGTTTTTGGAGAGACGTGCTCCAATGATTGTATG
>JANVCQ010000232.1:2905750-2916671 GCA_025531925.1 Erythroxylum plowmanianum
ATTTGGCCACTTTGATGACTAACAAATTATTCATTATATAAATATCAAATTAAATAAATGATAATAGAAGTTATATTGAACCAATTCTTGTTCATACACATAAGTACTCTATTATATTAACAATCATTAATATATGATGCCAAAATTATGCATCAAAGTTTACAATTAAAACCTACAGTATTTAATGACACAATAGGCATTCAAAGCATCAAGAGGCAACAACATTTAATGACACAAGAAGCATTTAATGCATCAAAACAAGTACTACATCTAAAGATGTTAATTCATCATGGCAACTCATGGCAGCTCATGAAAGTAGACATATAATGAAGCATTAAAGAGGCATGATAAAAGAAATAAATTAAAACGCACAGGAGAGAATAGACAAGAGAGACACAATCAATGAGAGAGAGAAACTTTTATGTCCATTAATGGAACCATCATTACAGAAAAAACATAAAATAAAAGGAAACATTTATAATGAATGCACTTTATTGCGTTGCTCATTACAGGAAAGCATTTTAACATTGTCTTTCCTTTCATCATCTTGATAACGTGCATTTCGTGAAACAAAGAAAAATTACCTTGTTCCATATAGAAGAAGGAGAGAAGACATGATCTTTCTTTTAAAAACCAAAACATACCCTAATCTATAATGAAATCACTATAAAATATCTTCTGGATCATATATATAATTATATTATAATAATTCTTGATTTAATATCTTAAATGGAAAATTATTGATTCTCAAATCCATGGCTTTGATACCACATGTTAATTCTTTCTTACATGATAAAATTGCAGGATCTTGAAATCTAATAAATTTTCATAATAACATAAGCGTACCTTGATCTATCGTATATCCGATACTTTCTGAACAGATAATCTTCAATAATCTTTGCAAGATATCCTTTAGATTTTGTTTTCCCTCTCTTGGCCTTTTTTTTGTAACTTTCCGTATATGTTTGATGGAGAGATATATGAAAGACTTTATAGGTAAAGAGAGAGAGGAAGAAGTTATCCATTTAAAAATTCAAACGACACCTCTTTTCATTATCCTTACCTTTACGTTCCATCAACGTAAATACATCATATTATTTATTTTAATTAAACCTAATATCTCTTATTCAAATAACTAATGGGATTTAATATACTTAAATGATTAAACCAAAATATATGGGCCACATATAATGAAATTATCTAACAATCAGAGCCTTATTAATTAGATGGCTAGATTTTCTATGTTACTTAGTTATTTGTTTTGTAGTGATTCCAATCACATCTGAAATTAGAAAGGAGACTCTCGACAGTCACAAGACTCATGACGTATTGGCTACGCGTTTCAACGGAACTAACAACTCTTTATGGGAGTTCCACTTTCGGATGTTCATAGAAGGCAAAGGCTACTCGGGAGCCCTAACAGGTGCAACAATTGCACCTACTAATGGCAAAGAACTTGCTATCTGGAAATCCAACAACGCTCGAGTTATTTCGTGGCTTCTCAATAGCGTCACATACGATATCACTTTGAGTCTTCAGCCTTTCCTTTTGGCCTCTGACATGTGGAAACACCATCAGATGATCTGCCAACAATGGAATCACGCTCGCAATTTTCAAATTGAAAGAGACCTATCTGAGTATGTACAAGGCGACAAAGATATTCACTCTTTTTATTCTGGATTAATTTCTCTATGGTCTGAGTAGGATCAAAGTATGGGAGATAACATGTCAGCCAATACTATCAAAGAAATCTTATGTGAACGACAGAAAAATTGTGTGGTTCAAATGCTTATGAAGCTTCTCCCTAAATATGAATCCATCTGAGCCAATCTTTTTAGCTGTGAATCCCTACCTAAAATAGAGGTGGTTCTCGGTGAACTCATTCGAGAGGAAACTCATATACAAACCCAAGCTTCTATTAATGGCAAATCCTCTATTGACACGACTCTATATTCTAGCCGAGGTAACTTTTGAAACACTTCTCAAATCAAAAGATGCTGTGAATGTAATGATGAGGGGCATATAGCTTCACATTGTCAAAAGAAATTTTTTATGTGTATTGTAAGAAACCAGGACATATACTTCCTGATTGCCACCACCGTCCTGCCAACGTGACCGTCTTGGTGTATTTTCTGACACTCCTCAGCCGCACTAGACTATTGTTCATACTACTCTTGCACAACAATCATACACACACGCTGTTTCAACTTTTAATCCGCATCAATAGAATGATACGCATAAACCATAGGCTGCTACTTCTTTTTTTCAAATGCAGGCCCAACCCACAGTCCAACAACATATGGCCTCTTCAGCACACACTCCCATAGCCAATTTTGATCCCACCTCACTTATAAAATTGATTCAGGAGTCAGTAGCAGCTGCGCTAAATTCATTAACCTCTCAATACCCAGGTAATAAAATTAATAATAATACTTCTGCTTAGTTTATAGACTCAGCATGCCTAACCATATGATAGGGGATATTGAATCCATGAGCAATATGATTCTTATAACTTCTTAACAATAGGTTATTACAGCCAATGGCCATTGTCTTCCCGCTATGGGAATCAGTTCAACAAAATTATTATCAAATGTTTTATATGTGTCAAAACTTACAACTAATTTAATTTTTATTGGTCAATTAGTTGAACATAATTGCATTGTAGCATTCTCTCCTGATAGTTGCATTGTGCAGAATCTGAGGACAAGGAGAGTGGTGGCAACGGGGCGTAAAATCAGACGCTTATTCTTATTACAATTCGTAACACCTCAATCCTTTAAATGCTTTTTTACTTCTTCTGATAGAGACATTGAACATTAAAGGATTTATTAAATTTATGGCATTTAAGCCTTGGGCACCCTCACGTCAAAAGGCTTTCTTTTATGCTTAAAACTTGCTTGCATTTTCCATCACATTTTAGTACGTTTAGATCTATATCTTGTGAAAATTGTGCTCTTTCGAAAAGTCATAAATTGTCATTTTCTGTAAGTAATACCAAATATTTCAAATCGATTGATTTAATTCATAGTGACATTTGGTGTCTATCCCCTATTTATTTTGTTTATTTACTTCGATGACATTATTATAACTGGTAGTGATATAGATGGAATTTTTCATCTTAAAACTTTACTAAATACATCTTTCAAAATGAAAGACCTTGGACTACTAACATATTTTTTGGTTTTGGAAGTATGTTATTTGCAGGATGGAATCAAACTATCTCAAAATAAGTATGCTAAAGAACTTATCAAACTCACCCCCATAAGTGATGATAAGATGGCATATACTCCAATGCAGCAAAATATTAAGTTCCATATAGAAGATGGGACACCCCTGCCTGACTTCACTTTATATCGAAGACTTATTGGAAGTCTTATATATTTGACCATGACTCAACCCGACATTGCATATCCAGTCCAAGTCTTTAGCCAACTCATCAATAAACCTTGCTAACATCACTATAGTGCCGCTCTCCACATCATTCGCTACATATGAACCACCATCAATCGTGGACTCTTCTTCTTGTGCTCTTCTTCCATGATATTATCTAGCTATGCTAATGCCGATTGGGCAGGTTGTTCATCAACTCGTCGATCTACCACATGATGGTGCATGCTTTTAGATACTTCTCTCATTTCTTGAAAATACAAGAAACAAACAAAAGTATCAAAATCTTCAACTGAGGCCAAATACCGAGCAATGTCTGCAGCTTGTTCCAAAATTGTATGGATTCGTCGCTTATTAGGAGAATTAAATCAACCTCTCTTACAACCCACTATTCTTTACGATGACAACACAAGCGCCATTCAAATTGCCACCAATCCTGTGCACCATGAAAATACTAAAAACATCGAAATTGATTTCCACTATATTCGTGAACAGGTTGAAGACAAAATTATCCAATTAGCCTATATTTCTACACACAAACAACTTGCTAACCTCCTTACCAAGGCTATGTTACAATTTCTTAGTATCCAAACTTATGCTCCGTGACACGTAGCATTAGTTTAAGGGAGGGTATTAACAAAAACATGGAAATATATCATTTCCACTCCTTGCAGATCTCCATCTCAACATCTCAACATCTTCTCATATTTGCCTCCAACGGCTTCTTTCCAGTCCAAGCTTCCCATATTTGTTGTCTTCCTCATTTTATGCAATCTTGTATCTATTTCCTTATCTTTAGTTATGTATAGATAGCATCTTTGTAAACAAATCGTGTATAAAGAACATTAAAAAATTCAAACAATGTTTTATATTTCTCTATATTTACATTCGAGACGGGCATTGGGCAACTAGGAGTTGCTTTTGCCTGAAAGATCTTTGTGGTTTAGAATTCTCATGTCTAAATAGGAAGTGGTGCTATTGGTATCTTTTCATTAAACTACAATTGTATGTAAAGGAACTGTTGCTATGATGATGAACTCATCTAGTAGAAGCATCCTACAGATGCTTGGTGACACTTTTGACAGTTTTGTCAATCCCAATAATTGATAGTTGATAGTCACACTTTCACTTATTGGTTGAAATTTTCCATCCATTATATATTTTGTGATTATCTTCCATTAAAGTCTTTATCTGTTATTCTACGAACTATTTTTTCTGGTATTCAAGAGACTCAAGAGTTCGATGTTGGACATTTTAGACATTTCCTATAAAGTTAGACAATAGTTAACTGCATTTTTTGATTTTTCAATAACTTATCGGTTAAGTTATGTAATTTGATCTAGATAAAGATAGTAAAGTGACTCAATAAATTATCTAAATCAATAAGTCGAAGCCTGATATTGATGTTATATATAAAGGTTAAGGTCTCCTATAGTTGTTTACGTTATTCGTAAGTGTAAGGACTCTCTAATCCATTAAGAGAGCTTATATTTTGAGAAAATTGTAGAAAGGCTTTACCGCATTCTGGTGAGCAGTTCTCGTGAAGGTTGCGGTGGATTCGTACTCATTTTAGCTTCAAAAAGCTCATTTGAAGTTATGGAATGAAATCAGATATTTTCTACATTTCTTCATTTATTGTCCTTTCACGTTCAATCCAGGATACGTAACTAAGGTCCTATTACATATTACATGTAGTATTAAAGCTTTGACGTGGTCGTGTTGTTAAAAATAAAAAAATTTTATTTTTTCATAAGGTTCTTGAAAAATAAAGTTTCGTTTTCAGTTTTTTCTTACTTATTATTACATGAAACTGGCATAAAAGTGTTTAGCTTTGAGAAATGGGGTGAAAACGAGGCTATGAGCGCGAAAAATAGAATTGAAGGTGATGAAGAACCATCGAGCGTATGCAACAGCGGTCAATATGTGTGCAGACGAGGGGGAGCCATGTGTTGGTGTGTGCAATGCACACACCATACTAGTTGGAACACACGTCACTTCTCTCCACACGCAGTCTAACGTCATGATGACGCCAGGTGATGACATCAGTGCTATAGTAACTCCAAAATACAAAAAAACCAATAATTTCATATTTTTTATAAGGATGCCCTGAGGTGGTTTGGGTTAGCTTTTAGGTCTGGAAAATTTATAAAGTAAAATTTTCCATTTTTTGGATTTATTACATTAGTAATAAATTAAATTTTAAGTCCAAAAAAAGAAATTAAGGTGTTCTTAAGCTGATTTCGAGTAAATTTTCATGCTTTAGACATCACTTGAGGGTGATACTTCAAGTTCTTGTATATCGGGTCTCATGTTCAGTGTTCAAGATCGCATGACAGTCAGTTGAAAAAGATATTAAGACATTTTAAAGCCATGTTTGGGTACAAACTTGCCATAAGAGAGATACATGAGGTACATGTGTCTTAGATGATCAGTTCAGTGTCTGTTGACGTACGATAGTCGCTCTAATGAGATTTTTTCACTAAGAAAGTCTCAAATAAAGTTTTTAGAAAATGTCTTCAGCACTAGTGTGTGACAATGAGACTATGCATTCGGGTTTTCCATTTATTAATATTACATTGTCACATACTATATGCCCATAAAGAATGTAAGAATAATGTAAAGATATATCCCTTGTTTTTATGGACTTTTTGAGTGTTGATAAGGATGTAGTCACCAAATTGGCCTTTGGAGTCAGTATTTTAAACTATTCTACTTACATGTTAGGAGATGTTTCTAAGTCTTATGTTTGGTTATTCTGCCTAAAAATATTAGCCTTACATAAGATTCTGAGATGTGTATAAAGGCATTAAATGGAGGAAAGTTGTTGCTCAAGTCATTTATTTACCCATAGATGGTAGTGTCATGAGAGTTGATAGTTTTTACTTTGATCACTTTTATGTGGAGATCTAATTGCACATATTATGTATTTAGCCCCAAAGGTATTTCATAATATATGTGATTGGATTCTCGGTATAGATATTATTTAATGGCTTTGAGTATCGCTGTTATGCTGCATTTGTACTGATCTATGCATTGTCATTTTGCAGTCACCTTTTTTGTCAATAATATCAATATCACCATTGAAACCCTTACTAGTTTCAATACGAAGAAGTGGAGAGAGAATGCATTAAATGCTATGGAAATAGCTGAAATTGATATGGTCATACGGACAGATAGGCCATCTCCACCTACATACATGAGCTCGAGAGCTCATAAAGTAGCTTATGTAACTTGGGATTGGTCTAACAGATTATGTTGCATAACTATTAAGAGATCTATACCTAACCATTTGCTTAGTAGACTTTCAGACACAGACATAGCGAAGGAGTTCCTTAATAATGTCTCCCAGAGGTACATGATCTCATCTAATGATGAGATAAGTGCATTAATGAAAGAATTATTCTCTATGAGGTATATGAGAGAAAAGGAGGAGTGATGGAGTACATATCAAAAATGATCCATATTCATAGTGGACTGAAGTTGTTAAATATTCCTCTTCCTTATGTCTTTATAGTTTACCAGACTCTGAGTACACTCACTCCAAAGTTTTGTAATCTAATGGTGACATATTATTCACTGGATGAGGAATGAGACTTCAATGCTTTGATTGTCCGTTGTGTTGCAGAGGAGGAGAAACTCAAGCTTGCTACTCCTATAGCCCTCGAAGCAACTAAAAGGAAGGTAAAGATGAAGCCTGCTAAGTTCAAAGGTAGAAAGACTAAATCTGCTCCACATGCTAATGTTAGACAATCCAGTGTTGGTAAATGTCCTATAGATATAAAGAAGCCAATAGTATAAGGCCTAGAAGGAAAGACTGAAACCATTAGGTAACTCTTTAGCTTATCAATTTATGAATTTACTTTACAATAGTCGCATTAAGTACTTAGTGGCTATAAAGTGGAGCAACTAATCATAGTGCTTCCATAATGTAAGAGTTCATATCCAAGACAGAGCTAAATAAAGGGAAGGAGAAATTGATGGTTGATAGCAATGAAGAAACGAACGTAATATCTATTGGGGATGTATGTATTGAACCTTGTTGTAAGGTTCATTTTGGTTTTACATGACACATTTTATATGTGATCTTTATATCAATTTTGGACAAAAAAGGTTAACGTTTTGTATTTAATGCTTATGTTGTACAGTTGTTGCAAAACATAATTATACAACTTCCTTGTCATAGGTTTGTATAAAATATGTCTTACTCCAAATTAGATATATGCTTCTTCGTATCTCTCTAAACAAGTTATGAAAAGAAGAACCATGATGAATGATAAGTCATACATGGTGTGGCATAAAATTTTAAGCCACATTTTTAGAGCTACAGTTGAGAGATTGATTAAGGAAACCATTCTTTCAATTTTAGATTATAATGATCTAGAAACATGTCTTGATTATCGCAGGAGTAAGTTAACTGAAATAAGGATAAAGACGTTAACATGTATTTCTAACTTGTTGGGTCTGATACATATGGATATAGGTAGACCTTATACAGTTGCATTATGCAATTCTAAATGTATTCTAACATTTGTTGATAATTATTCCCATTATATTTTATGTGTTCTTGCTTAAAGTTTGAAGGTTGAGAACCAATTAAAAAAACCCATCCAGAGTGTCAGATATGATTGTAGAGGAAATATCATAGGAAATATGACGTTTCAGGTTATGAAAAGGTTCATTCGCTAGCTATATGGAATCAACTGAAATAGTGACTAAGTTAATTATGCCATATAGTCCTGAGCAAGATGGTGTGTTGTTGAAAGGTGTGACTATACCCTAAAGGACTTGAAAAAGTCAATGCAGAATATGGCTAATCTACCTAATTATCTAGAAGGGTAGAAATTTAACCTTACACTCATTCGTGTATCGGGTTGTCCTGTTATAGTAGTATAATCCTTATAAAGACAAATTGTATGCTTGTTCCACTCATTGCTATTTAGTCAGATATTTCCACCACTCTGAAGGCTAGAGGAGGGACAGGAATAGTGGAATCATAAACAACCAAGTTTTTGGAATACGATGTCTTTGTTGATGGTGGGCCTTTTGACCTTTTAGATGATAGTAGGGTGATACTACAGTTATTATGTACTCGCTACTCATACAATTAGATCCGGTGGATCTAGGTCTTTGTATCATGCCTGTACAAGAACAGGACCTCAAACCTATACATATAGATGTTCCTAGGGTACAAGATCTAATACAGTTGTGTAGATCAAAGCGAGACGATTGCTATCTCATCTAATTAAATAGTCTATTTAGTGAACAAGATTATGACGGTAGACATGGTATAAATCCAATTACTTTTACAGAAGTTGTTTTTGGACCTAATGCTGATTTGTGGTGGGATGTAATGACTGATAAGATGCAAGTCATAAAGCATAATAAGGTCTAGGAGCAAGTTGATTTGTAGCGAAACTTCAAACTCATTAGTTGTAAATAAGTTCTAAGACTTAAAGGATTTCAGGATAAATTTCAGCAGTTTATAGGCTCACTTAGTTGCCTGATGGTTCACTTAGGAAGAAAGGTTGACTTTAACGTTACCTTTTCTCCTGTGTCCTTGTCGGATATATTTTGAGTGATTATTGCAATTTTAGCTCAAGGTGATATAGAGTTACATCAAATAGTTGTCAAAATCGCTCTCATAAATCAAAAAAACCCTTATGAAGAGGTCTATATATGGTACAACCTGAATTATTTCAGGATTCAGATGGAGTTAACATGGTTTGTAGGTTAAGCAGATATATGGTTTACATCAAACCTCACGAAAGTGATACCTTACATTTGATGAGGTTTTGACCTCTGTTCGAGGCCCCGCAAGTACGGGTCACGTAAGTAAATAGGGTAGTAAGAGTATCAATCCACAGGGAGTTACTGAATAAATACTAGGCTAAAACCATTCAATTATTTGGGCTGCTCACTTAAATGTTGATTATTGAGAAATTAATTAGTTAACGAATTGCTAAAACTAATTCTAAACAAACAGAATAACCACGCAATTTATGACTGCAAGGAATAAATCAAATATATAAAAGACAGGTTTCAAATTTGGTTTCGTGATCGACTTATAATTATTCTCTTTTGGCTTATTTAATAAACTTGATCCCTAGACTTTGAAGGAAACTAGATCTAAATTATCTATGATTCTCTATCGAGATGTCAAAGAAGTATCGTAGTTAAAATCAATCCCGACTATCGTGGCTCATGAAATTAACTAAAACCCATTAATATTTTTATCTAGTTGGTAATTCCTCTCACAGATTTTTGCCTATGTCTAGGTCTAAACCTACAAGTTCTTAATTTTGATTTTCCACTACCGATTTTCACCTTTCAGTTCTTCAACCGATAATTTCAACACAAATCATGTGAGGCCTAACACATAACAAGCACAATAATACTCAAAACAAGAATCAACAGTCAAGAACCAAGTTTATTGAACAAAATTCAAAATCAAATCATATAGAAATTCGAAAACTACTACCCATCTTTAAAACCTAACAAGAAATCTACTCAATCATGATCATGTTCAACAAAATAAATATTAAATCAAGAAAAATAAATATTAAAGGAGTAAGGAACGAAGAACCAAATGAATCTTGGACATAAAACGTTAAAAACCAGTCTGGAAAATATTCTCCCAGCTTCGGCGTCCCTTTGAGCTGTGTGCGTTCTCTCCTGTGCTGGACTCACGTTGCTGCCGCTACTCTCTTCAATTCTGCCGCTCCTCCAATAATAAACCTCCTAATTAAAAACCTCTCTCGCTAGTCTTCTCTCTCTACAGCGTGTGTTCCTGGTGCTTTTTATACATGAGATAGCTACTGCCAATTTAAAACCTAAGCATCCAATCATTTTTCTGCCTTCAAAATGTCACCTTCAGCTGCGTTTTTGACTTTTGTTATGTGCTGCCATTTCTTTCTTTCCTTCAAAACCTAAACGTTGTTCTTTTTTTAAGTCCTCCTTTCAGTTGTGTCGTTTTGGTTTGTCCTCTTAGGAGCTGTCCTTTTGTTCTTGTTTTTATTCACCTAAAGCAACAACTTCTTAATCTCCAATTTGAGGCCAAATTTCATGCTTTTATGAAAAAAATTAGAAAATAAAATAAATAACAAACTCAATGAAAATAAATTAATTAACCTAAAAATGCTATTAAAATGAATGAATGAATATGTAAAATAAATGCAAATATGACCTAAATACCTATATGAATTGGACTAAACAAATGCCCCCAAACTTGAACCTTTGCTTGTCCCCAAGCAAAATAAAGATTTAGAAAACATTTTCAAAATTGCTCAAATTCACTTTTAGCCTTTACATTCAAACTGTTCCCACCTTCATGATACAAGAAACTAAGCAATTACTCAAGCCAATATTCCTTTAACCTTTGATAAATTATAAAAAAAACCCTCTTCTTGCAAGAAGCAAAGAAAACTAAAATTGGTTCCACAACAACTTATAACCCATGCATCCCATACATAATGATGATATAGTTAATTAACCAATCCCATAGGCAAGACATCCTAACCTATCTCCACTAATGTAG
>JANVCQ010000232.1:2916771-2928891 GCA_025531925.1 Erythroxylum plowmanianum
CTTCTAGGTACTTCTCTCATTTCTTGGAAATGCAAGAAACAAACAAAAGTATCAAAATCTTCAACTGAGGCCGAATACCGAACAATGTCTGCAGCTTGTTCCGAAATTTTGTGGATTTGTCGCTTATTAGGAGAATTAAACAACCTCTCTTACAGCCCATTATTCTTTATGATGACAACATAAGCGTCATTCAAATCGCCACCAATCCCGTACACCATGAAAATACTAAACATATCGAGGTTGATTGCCACTACATTCGTGAACAAGATGAAGACAAAATTATCCAATTATCATATATTTCTACATACGAACAACTTGCCAACCTCCTTATCAAGGCTATGTCACGGAACCGTCACAATTTCTTAGTATCCAAACTTACACGTAGCATTAGTTTGAGGGAGGGTATTATGTGGAAAATATATTATTTCCACATTTCCACTCCTTGCAGATCTCCATCTCAGCATCTCAACATCTTCTCATATTTGCCTCCAACAGCTTCTTGCCATTCCAAGCTTCCCATAATTGTTGTCTTCCTCATTTCATACAATCTTGTATCTATTTCTTATCTTTAGTTACGTATATATAGCATCTTTGAAAACAGATCATGTATGAAGAACATTCAAAAATTCAAACAACATTTTATATTTCTCTAGATTTACACTTGAGACTGGCATTGGGCAACTAGGAGTTGTTTTTTCCTGAAAGCTCTTTGTGGTTTAGAACTCTCATGTCTAAATAGGAAGTGGTGGCATTGGTATCTTTTTGTTAAACTGCAATTGTATGTAAAGGAACTGTTGCTATGATGATGAACTCATCTGGTAGAAGTATCCTACGGATGCTTAGTGACACTTTTGACAGTTTTGTCAATCCTAACAATTGATAGTTGATAGTCACACTTTAACTTATTGGTTGAAATTTTCCATCCATTATATATTTTGTGATTATCTTCCATTAAAGTCCTTATCTGTTATTCTATGGACTATTTTTTTGATATTTAAGAGACTCAAGAGTTCGATGTTGGACATTTTAGACATTTCCTATAAAGTTAGACAACAGTTAACTACATTTTTCAATTTTTCAATAACTTATCAGTTAAGTTATGTAATTTGATCTGGATAAAGATAGTAAAGTGACTCAATAAATTATCTAAATCAATAAGTCGAAGCTCGATATTGATGTTATATATAAAGGTTAAGGTCTCCTGTAGTTATTTACGTTATTCGTAAGTATAAGGACTCTCTGACCCATTAAAAGAGCTTACATTTTGAGAAAATTATAGAAAGGCTTTACCGCATTCCAGTGAGCAGTTCTCGTGAAGGTTGCGATGGATTTGCACTCATTTTAGCTTCAAAAAGCTCGTTTGAAGTTATGGAATAAAATCAGATATTTTCTACATTTATTCATTTATTGTCCTTTCACGTTCAATCTAGGATACGTAACTAAGATCCTATTACATATTACACGTAGTATTAAAGCATTGACGTAATCGGGTGGTTAAAAACAAAATTTTTTTTTATTTTTTCATAAGGTTCTCGAAAAATAAAGTTTCGTTTTCTGTTTTTTTACTTATTATTGCATGAAATTGGCATAAAAGTGTTTAGCTTTGAGAAACGGGGTGAAAACGAGGCTATGAGCACAAAAAATAGCATTGAAGGTGATGAAGAACCATCGAGTGTGTGCGACAGCGATCGATATGTGTGTAGACGAGGGGGAGTCATGTGTTGGTGTGTGCAACGCACACACCATACTAGTTGGAACATGCGTCACTTCTCTCCACATGTAGTCTAACGTCATGATGACACCAGGTGATGACATCAGCACTACAGTAACTCCAAAATACAAAAAAACCAATAATTTCATATTTCTTGTAAGGATGCCCCGAGGTGGTTTGGGTCAGTTTTCGGGCCTGAAAATTTATAAAGTGAAATTTTCCATTTTTTGGATGTATTACATTAGTAATAAATTAAAGTTTAAGTCCAAAAAAAGAAATTAAGGTGTTCTAAAGTTGATTTCAAGTAAATGTTCATGCTTTAGACATCACATGAGGGTGATACTTTAAGTTCTTATATATCGGGTCTCATGTTCAGTGTCGAGATCACATGACAGTCGGTTGAAAAAGATATTAAGACATTCTAAAGCCATGTTTGAGTGAGTTTTCGTGCAACAAACTTGCCATAAGAGAGATACATGAGGTTCTTATGTCTTAGATGGTTAGTTCAGTGTTTGTTGACGTATGATAGTCGCCCTAATGAGATTTTTTCACTACGAAAGTCTCAAATAAAATTTTCAGAAAATGTCTTCAACACTAGTGTGTGACAATGAGACTATGCATTCGGGTTTTGCATTTATTGATATTACATTGTCACATACCATATGCCTATAAAGAATGTAAGAATAATGTAAAGATATATCCCTTGTGTTTGTGGACTTTTTGAGTGTTGATGAGGATGTAGTCACCAAATTGGCCTTTAGAGTTAGTATTTTAAACTGTTCTGCTTGCATGTTGGGAGATGTCTCTAGTCTTATGTTTGGTTATTTTGCCCAAAAGTATTAGCCTTACATAAGATTTTGAGATGTGTATAAAGGCATTAGATGGAGAAAAGTTGTTGCTCAAGTCATCTATTCACCTAAAGATGGTAGTGTCATGAGAGTCGATGGTTTGTACTCTGATCGCTTTTATATGGAGGTCTAATTGCATATATTATGTATTCATCCCAAAGGTGTTTCATAATATGTGTGATTGGATTCTCGGTATAGATACTATTTAATGGCTTTGAGTATCCCTGTTATGCTGCATTTGTACTGATCTATGCATTGTCATTTTGTAGTCACCTTTTTTGTCAACAATATCAGTGTCATCATTGAAAACCTTACTGGTTTCAATACGAAGAAGTGGACAGAGGATGTATTGAATGCTATGGAAATAGCTGAAATTGATATGGTTATACGGACGGATAGGCCATCTCCACCCACATACATGAGCTCGAGAGCTCATAAAGTAGCTTATGTAACTTGGGATCGGTCTAACAGATTATGTTGCATAACTATTAAGAGATCTACACCTAACCATCTGTTTAGTAGACTTTCGGACACAGACATAGCAAAGGAGTTCCTTGATAATGTCTCCCAGAGGTACATGGTCTCATCTAATGTTGAGATAAGTGCATTGATGAAAGAATTATTCTCTATGAGGTATACGAGAGAAAAGGAGGAGTGATGGAGTACATATAAAAAATGATCCATCTTCACAGTGGACTGAAGATGTTAAATATTCCTCTTCCTTATGTCTTTATAATTCACCAGACTCTGAGTACACTCACTCCAAAGTTTAGTAATATAATGGTGACATATTATTCACTAGATGAGGAATGAGACTTTAATGCTTTGATTGGCCATTGTGTTGCTGAGGAGGAGAAACTCAATCTTGCTACTCCTACAGCCCTCGAAGCAACTAAAGGGAAGGCAAAGATGAAGCCTACTAAGTTCAAAGATAGAAAGATCAAATCTTCTCCACATGTTGATGTTAGTCAATCCAGTGTTGGTAAAGGTCCTATGGACATAAAGAAGCTAGCAGTATAAGGCCTAGAAGGAAAGACTAAAACCATCAGGTAACTTCTTAGCCTAACAATTTATGAATTTACTTTGCGATAGTCACATTAAGTACTTAGTGGCTATAAAGTGGAGCATCTAATCATGGTGCTTCCATAATGTAAGAGTACATATCCAAGACAAAGCTAAATAAAGGGAAGGAGAAATTGATGGTTGACAACAATGAAGAAGCGGACGTAATATCTATTGGGGATGTATGTATTGAACCTTGTTGTAAGGTTCATTTTGGTTTTACATGACACATTTTATTTGTGATCTTTGTATCAATTTTGGATAAAGAAGGTTAACATTTTGTATTTAATGCTTTTATTGTACAGTTGTTGTTTAATGATACAACTTTCTTGTTATAGGTTTGTATAAAATATGTCTTACTCCGAATTAGATATATGCATCTTCATATCTTTCTGAACAAGTCATGAAAAGAAGAACTATGATGAATGATAAGTCATACATGGTGCGGCATAAAATTTTAAGCCACATTTTTAGAACTACAGATGAGAGACTGATTAAGAAAACCATTCTTTCAATTTTAGATTATAATGATCTAGAAACATGTCTTGACTATTGCAGGAGTAAGTTGACTGAAATAAGGATAAAGAGGTTAACTTGTATTTTTGACTTGTTGGGTCTAATACATATGGATATTGGCAAACCTTATACAGTTGCATTGTACAATTCTAAATGTATTCTGACATTTGTTGATGATTATTCCCATTACAGTTTATATGTTCTTGCTTAAAGATTAAAGGTTGAGAACCAATTAAAAAAATCCATCTAGAGTGTCAGATACGATCATAGAGGAAAATATCATGGAAAACATGATGTTTTAGGTTATGAAAAGGTTCATTTGCCAGGTATATGGAATCAATTGAAATAGTGACTAAGTTCACTATGCCATGTAGTCCTGAGCAAGATGGTGTGTTGTCAAAAGGTGTGACCGCACCCTAAAGGACATGAAAAAGTCAATGTAGAATATGGCTAATCTACCTAATTATCTAAAAGGGTAGAAATTCAACCTTACACTCATTCATGTATAGGGCTGCCCTATTATAGTAGTATAATCCTTATAAAGACAAATTGCATGCTTGTTCCGCTCACTGCCAGATATTTCCACCACTCTAAAGGATGGAGGAGGGACCGGAATAATGGAATCATAAACAACCAAGTTTTTGGAATACGATGTCTTTGTTGATGGTGGGCCCTTTGACCTTTCAGATTATAGCAGGGTGATACTATAGTTATTATGTACCCGCTACTCATACAATTAGATCTGGTAGATCTAGGTCTTTGTATCATGCCTGTACAAGAACAAGAACTGAAACCTATACATATAGATGTTCTTGGGGTACAAGATCTAATACAGTTATGTAGATCCGCTAGAGCAAGACGACTGCTATCTCATCTAATTAAATAGTCTATTTAGTGATCAAGATTATGATGTTAGACATAGTACAAATCCATTTACTTTTATAGAAGTTGTTTTTGGACCCAATGCTGATTTGTGATGGGATGTAATGACTGATGAGATGTAAGTCATGAAGCATAATAAGGTCTAGGAGCTAGTTGATTTGCAGCGAAACTTCAAACTCGTTAGTTGTAAATAAGTTTTAAGACCTAAAGGATTTCATGATAAATTTCAGCAGTTTATAGGCTCACTTAGTTGCCTAATGGTTCACTTAGGGAGAAAGGTTGACTTTAATGTTACCTTTTCTCCTGTGTCCTCATAGGATATATTTTGAGTGATTATTGCAATTGTAGCTCAAGATGATATAGAGTTACGTCAAATAGTTGTCAAAATTGCTCTCCTGAATCAAAAAAACCGTTATGAAGAGGTCTATATGTGGTACAACCTGAATTATTTCAGGATCCAGATGGAGTTGACATGCTTTGTAGGTAAAGCAGATCAATATATGGTTTACATCAAACCTCTCGAAAGTGATACCTTACATTTGATGAGGTTTTGACCTCTTTCAACTTTGTGGAAAATAAATTTTAAAGATGCTTATACTATAAGGTCAGGGGGAGCAAAGTTATCTTCCTGTTACTATACGTTAGTGTTTGAAGTTCCGTACCGTATCGGCCGATACCAACTGGAAGGTTCCATACCGGTCAAAAAATGGTACGGTAAAACTTACCTCGATACCAGCCATAAATACAGGCTAGTACTAGTGTTTTTTGTTGGGTACCAGCCGGTACCGAAAAATTTGGAAACTTGGAGGACCTTGTCGGAGTCGCGTTCTAGGTTTGTGTTTAGCGTCCCCCAAAGATCCACCGCAACACGTCATCACCAGAATAGCTCCAGCACATCGCACCACTGCACCACTGATCCCTTGAAGCACCTGTGAAGGTGGACAACCTGAAAACCTGAACCAACAACCCAAAGACCCGATGGTTTCAAATATTTTTTAGGTCTGTTAACTCTGTTCTATGTTGTTTGCTGTTTCGAAAAATTGCTGGTAAACGTAAATTACAAATTTTTTGTGATGGATTGGATTGGATTTGGATTTGTGTTGATGAATTTGGGAGTTGGCTTTCGGTGGGTGGATGTTGAATTTGCTGCTCATATCACGGTTTTGGATTAATGAATTGTGAATTGGTTTTGTTATAGAATGAAATTGCTTACAGTATTGGATATTGGATTTGTGTGTCTGTGAAGTGAATTGGTTTGAATTTGATTTTGGAATGGAATTATTAAAGTTGAAATTGTTGGATTGAATACCGTGAGTAGTGAGCTATTGATTTGGGTTTTGTTATTTTGTTCTAAATTTGTTATATGAAAATTAGAATTGGAATTGGAAATGGAATTGTAAAATAGAGTTAGTATGTAATTATGTATTATGCAGTATGTATGGCTGATTATTAAAATTGAAAGTTGATAATCAACATTTAAACCTAAATGTAAAATTAATAATCAAATGTGAAATTGATAATCAAATGTAAAATTGATAATTAAATGTGAAATTGAAAAATTGATAATCAAATTTTGTAAAATTGTAAAAACTTAAATTATTAATTGATACATGCTTAATATTTGTGAAGTGGTAATTTATTTTTAATATTTGGTATTGAATTTAGGAAAAAATTGGTTGAGTATAAAGAAGTGATGTAATGAATGTATTTGGTTCAGTCTGATTCTGTTGGGGCTGGACATCGTTGTTTGGATCTATGATCTCGATTAGCTTCAACCGGGAGTAACCTGCAAAAACAATAAAGGCACACCGGGGGTGGATCGCCGGATTGCCCCTCTGATGCTTAAGTCAGTTTACTGCGCTAGATTTTTTGTCCAATAACAGTGGTTATCAAAATTATTAGAGACGTACCTGCATCGTGAGGAGATAATGAACTTATATAGTAAATACCTCACGTGTTTTATCCAATATCAACTAGTTCTGTTGTGTTTTAACTCAACATCTTGAGAATGGGCTGATCGGCCCACACGTCATCCTAGAGTTGGACCTGGGCCTAGCACGATCGACTCTACTAGAATCCATTTCATTGGAGATTCTTTCCTAGTATATTGTATTTTAAGAGGAAACCATTTCTGATCACATGAAGGTTGGGGAGTGACGACATGTACAATATGCAATGCTTTTGACTAGCGTTCAACTAGCTTCTGTTACGTATGCACTGACGAACATGTCGTCTGATTTCTCACTTTTAGCTCATGTAATGCACACCACCCTCGTGTTTGATAACGATCAAAGTCGCAAGTTGGTTATGCTGTTTCTGTGCGAAGGACAGTTGACCATTTCTGACATGACCTTGAAACAGAGTAATTAGGACACAGGACTAAAATTGTATTGGATGTTATCTTGTAAAAGCTTATCATCAAAAGAAATATCTTGTTGATGAACCTATTTTTAAATAGTGAATATAAAATTAATTCTAATTATATTCATATTTTTCGCAAATATTAATTTTTATATTGGTGAAACCTAAGATTGCTATTATTTCTGTGTACGTTAGAAAATTATTAGGCATATATAATAATTTATCAATTATGTATTTTGTACAAGTTATTTAACAAATTAACGATTTAAAATAAGGGATAGTTTCAATTTAAATAACATTTCCAGATTCTAAAGTAATTTTTATATCCAACGAACCGAAAAATTGAATGATTCAATGTTTTTACGATTAAACCGGTAAGTTTTGAGATATTTGCTTTAAACAACATTTTATTTGTTAATATGCATTAATTATGTTGGCCCCGGTTATCACGTGAAATAGAGAATCAAAACCTTTTACATGCAGTATGTCATGTATGAACTCAGCTTTAACTAATGAAACTGAAAGCTGAAAGAGGAGGGCTTGCATATAAATAAATCACCATCCCTCACTCTAGTAGAACTCAACTAACAGCCTCTTGAGCACACTATCTAATCATCAAAATGTCTATTGAAGCATTGGCAATGGCTGGAGTTGATTACGCAGAATCCGGCATTGAGTTTGAGCTATGCGAGGTCGATGGCTTGGAACAGCTACCACCACACCTAGTAGATGACCAAAAATCAAGCATGGAAATGAATAGGAGGCAGAGTCATGATGCTGTGATTAGGGACGACAAAACAGTCCGAACCCAATTCAGCTTATCTCATCCTGATTCAAAATTAGATCTGAGCAATGTGCAATTGTGCAGAACCAGGATACTTGAACGGGTTCAAGCTGTTACTTCAATTGATACCATTTCAGAAAGGAAGATGTATTTAGGTTATATGTATAGTACGAGTTAACTTGTTCTATGTTATGAAAAATTTTGAGTTTGTGGTCTAATCTAGTCTTTGCATATCCTTTACATTTTTAATGAGAATTTAAACTACAAGTGTAATAATTGAGATATAGAATCCTAATTTCGAAAAAGATTTATATTTATTAGACTAAAGACCGTACGTAAGAAAGCATGAACCATAAACGTCATGCTTGATGATCTTATCATTAACTTCTGCTATTCACGAGAAGCTTGAGGGCTCCTAGAATCAGTGACGACAAAGTGTATCTTTTCTGGCCTTAGGAAGAGCAGAGTTTTTCCTCGCATGTTTTGCACATTGTCCTTGTGATTATAAACAAAATATCTCATGTCTTGTAAGTGTTTTCTCTTTTCGAAGATTCCTTAGTTCGCCCATAACTTTGACTTTAATGCACTGATGTAATTATTATTTGTATAAGGAAAAGAATGTTAGTGATTTTTTTATTAGAACATTATTAATTATAAGTTTTTATAAAATTAAGAATAAGAAAATCACGGAACAATTTGACAAATAAAGCCATTAAACTCAATAAGAATTTACAAAAAAAAGTTGATAATTCAACCTCGACAACAAATTGTCTCACAAAGTTTCAGGTTTAAAACCGAAATTGATGTTACAATTAATAATCATTTAAACTAATTTCCAAAATAATCAGACAAAGAAGAGAATCTAACACTCTTTGTCATATCTGTTTTTACTCACTTTTGAACTTTGTGGCCGCATTTTCTACAAAACTTAGATCCTGCTCCATTTTAATATTATAAAATAAAATTTTCTGCAACTTATGCAATCACTTACATGATCATGTAATTAACCTTGTATCTTTCTAGCACCGCCTCAGTCACAAACATTCAAGGTTAGGGAGAGTTACACAATCTCTACAGTCGTATATATTCACACAAACGTGTATATAAACATGTATAAGATCATATATATTTTCATACTTTCTTCATACTTTTACAGAAATTTACACGATTGATCCACACGATCGTGTAAGCCAAGATACGAGTATGTAGCATTCTACACAGTTCTATATCTCCTCGTAAGAGACTTCTAGTTTGTCTTCACTTGCTTGTTGTTTCCTCGAATTATATAGTTGGCTTCACTTGTTTGTCATTTCTTCGAATTATAATGTCGTCTACGATCTCTAAAAGTCTTAAAATAGACCTAAACACTCAACAATTTTCATCAAAAATGCGATTAACTCCTCTTATCCTCTAAGATCATTATAGCCTTAGCCCACTAGACTAGCCTCTTCTGGTTGCAACGCATCAAAATCTCCTTATCTGTACTTCACATGTGTGGATGTACAACCCAGAATTAAGGGAAAAGCTAAAGAAGAAAGCAAGAAACCTTTTTTTTTTCCCCGGGATGTCACCAAGTAGCCATTACTATCACATTCGTGCAAGTTCATGCAACTGTTCACGTAAACACGGACATAGAGAAGAAAAGTGGCTGTAAATCACGGATATACAACATAAAGAACTTAGATATGAGCACACACGTGACCTCATCGAGCTATATTTATATTTCCTTGCTCGATCAATTTCGTAGATAAGCACCTAAAAGAGCATGCCATCGATTGAAGCTCTAGCAATGGCGGGTGTGGATTACATGGAGTGTGGTATAGACCTTAAAGAGAGAGAGCTTAGAGACAAGGAGAAGACACCTCTTTATCTTCTGGCAGAAAAGGAAGAGCAAAGGAACAGTAATAACAATCACAAGATAACGGCAGAGCAGTGAAAGGTTAAGACGAAGATGGAAGTAGCAGATGTTAAAGCATTGGTTTCAGATAAAAAGCTGTGACCTTAGAAACTGATGGGTTAGTGAGTAAGTAAAAGGCAATTAGTCGTCGTGAAGAATTATGTTCGTTTCTGAATTTGGTTGTTTCTGTTAAGATTATCATGTTATGATCCTTACATTTCATGTTATTGTCATGTAATGAAGTTTTTGAAGGAAATTTTAACACGAAATTACATATTAATTTCCTAATTAATCAACACAATTAATTAACCCTAAGATTGCAACATGTTATATTCAATAATAGTATGGACAAATACTTGCAAATTGTGAAACAATTGAATCCATTGTTGTTTTCTGTGAAGCGATGTGATAAAGACGCAGACGATTGACTAGTACTATTCCAAATCCTAATCAGCAAAAGCATATAAAGTTTTTAATGGGGTGACTGTATTTAAGATCGGCTAGTAGTAGGGCCTCCTATGCACTGTAAAACATGGGCTAAGCCTACCATCATAACAAGTCCATGAGCACAGGCCCAATGACACGTTAAAGAGATAATTAACAAGCCCAATTATCTTGACATCTAATTAATCGAAGTTTGTACAACATTATGTTTATTATGCTAGTCCACAAAAATAATGACAAATTTCTATCAGTTTTTTCAGAAAAAGTATTAAGCAAAAGATATTTTGCAAGAAAATTGCTTAATTGCATTTTTTCTGCTGATGATTGACGTAAGTTTGTCGTATGATTGGGTCCGAACACTTCTAATAAACCATGCTGAAGACATTTCACATTAAGGATGTATATGAACCGAATCAAGGCGGGCTTGCCTAAGTTGAAATTTAGTGTGACTGTTTTTGCTTGAGTTTGGGATAGAACTTGAGAAAGGTGGCTCCATTTGAGCTTGAGCTTGATTCAGCTTGACTTAATTTTTTAATTTTTTAAATTAAAAAGATAAAAAAACCACATTACTTTTTACAAAATAATGTTTTTTTTCACGTAATTGTTGGGTTGCAGACAAGGCCAAGTTTAGGCCTATCAACTCAGATATGACCTGTTAATCTCAAGTCAAATTGCATTAGACTCGAGCACAAATGTTATCTCAGTAGGTGCTCGCCTTTAACGGTTGAGCTTTGGGGGGTATTCACTAGCCTTATGCTGGTTTAGGACCTGGGGCATCGTAGGGTGATTGTCGAGGTGGACTCCACTGAGGTCATTACTATCCTCTCTAATCCTCACAGTGTGCTAACTGAGTTTCTTTTTTTTGCTGCCAGGTACCTGGGAGCTTTTACAGAAGCTTTGGGAGGTTCGCATCCAGCATGTTGTCCGGGAAGGCAATCAGTGTGCTAACCGTTTGGTGACCTTTGCCAGCGTTCTATGTCCGGGTTTGCATGTCCTTCGGGAGCCGTCCTTCGGAGTCCAGGAGCTGCTTTGCCGTGATGCGCAAGAGGCGACTTTTGCTCGTGCTATGAGCTAATTTAGCTTAGTTAGTCCCTTTGTACTAAAAAAAAAAAAAAGTTATCCTAGTTACACCAGAAATATTGCTAGGCAAGAAAGCAAGTTTCTAAAGATAAGAGGCAATGTAATTATCATTTAGATAGTTTTTGTATTATTATGGGCAATATTATTTATAATAAATGTTAGAACTGAATAGGTCATTCTCAGAGAATTAACGTTTATGCATCAGAAAATCAACAACAACATTACATGCAGAAAGAACTTGGAATATACTTGTTTAGCTTGCATACATAAATTAATGGCGACTTCAATGGAAGCATTAGCAATGGCAGGCGCAGATTATCTTGAGTGCGGCATGGAAGTCGAGAAATGGGAATGCAAGAACTTAGATTCATCACCTCCGCCTCATTTGTTAGCAGAAAACGAAGTCACAATGGATGAGAAGCACAGGTTTCCAGTCACTTATTTCAGCTTTCCACGTCATGTTAGATTATTTAATGTCCCATGTAATTTATTAATTGAGTCCTATGAAATGCACCCAAGATAATGGTTATTGGGT
>JANVCQ010000232.1:2966241-3006875 GCA_025531925.1 Erythroxylum plowmanianum
AAGAATGCACTAGGCTGGACATTGCACTTATGGTTAGACTGTTTAGTCAATATCTAGTTAACCTTGGTATAGACTATTGGAAAGTAGTCAGCGAGTGTTGAGATACTTATTGGGAACCAAGGATTATAGGTTGACATATAGAAAAATCAATAGTCTAAACCTTGTAGAGAATTTAGATTCAGATTTAAGTTATGTGTCCGGATGATCAAAAGTCTACTTAAGGTTACAGTTTTAAGTTTGCAGATGGTACAATATCGTGGAAGTGTCAAGTAGACATAATTGACTTCCTCGACTATGTATGCAGTATGCATGCTATGGGGCTACTTCATAGGCGGTTTAACTCAGAAGCTTGATTTCTGAGTTGTCTGTGGTTAATTTTGTAGCCAAACCCATTCGGTTGTAATGTGATAATCTTGCTGCTATATTATATAGTAACAACAAAGAATATCACAGGATCTTAGCATTTAAAGGTCAACTATTTAACTAAAAAGAGGTTGATATGAAAAGGCGACATTAAGGTTTGGAGCATTTAAGGACTGAGGAACTATAAGTCGATTCTTTAACTAAAGGACTTCGCCTATTTGTGTTTAGAAGACAAGTATATAGTATAGGTGTTTTGAAGTCTTTAGACATTGATAGCTAGGGGATCATTATGTTTGCTCTAGGCATATTTGTACATATATACATTTGATGTCTTATGACAATATGGCGGTTCATCAATAAAGATAATCATCGTTTATCTTCAGTAATAGGTGTTATCGTACATTGTCATAATACATGTGAATGTCTTAAGATCTGTGTCAATCTTAAGCATTTTAAAGGTCATTGGGCATATATATAGATTGACCTTGAGTCTATGTCATTTAGACACATACAGTTTTATACAGATATCCATGAATTTTGACATGACACAGGGGGATATAAGTTTTTAATATCATAAAGCTCTTCTAATGCGGTTTAGCATTCAGTTAGAGAGCATAAAAAGTTTTCTCTGATGTTGTTTAGCATTTGGTCAAAGGAAACAAGTTTTATTTAATGTTGTTTAGTATTCAGTGAGAAAAAAACATGATTTCTCTAATGTAGTTTATCATATGCAATTTAGCATAAAGTTTAGAAAAATCGAGACCTACAAACAAAGATGATACATATTAGATCATGCAGGTATCATTTTAGTTTGTTACACTTCATTTTCTCATTCATATTAGTAAGGTATTAGATATGTATGACTATATTGGACCTATATCACACGTGACACATGTGTTTAATATTTTTAGGTATCGAAAGCCTCGCAAGACAGAATGATGGGCTTTCTTATCTTTGGATCAAATGTTTTGCTTTTAAACTTAGTCGACTAATACAGTAGCGTGACTTAACCGAGTTTTTAAATTGTTTTCAATTTGAGTCAACACTACAATTAAGTATTATCCAAAAGGGAAGAATGTTGGATATTTTAGACATTTCCTATAAACTTGGACAACAATTAATTGCATTTTTCAGTTTTTATATAAATTATTAGTTAATCTACGTAACTTGATCTGGACAAAGATAACAAAGTGGCTCAATAAATTATCTAAGTCAGTGGGTCGAAGTTCAGGAGGAAAATAGATCCTAATCAGCGTGGATCGGACCCATATTAGGCCTGTGATGGGAAAATCGATATGAATGTTATATATAATGGTTAAGGTCTTCTACAGTTACTCATGTCATTCGTAAGCATAAAAATTCTCTGATCCATTAAGAGGGCTTACGTTTTGAGAAAATCGTAGAAAGGATTTACCACGTTCCATTGAGCAATTCCCGCATTAAGGTGGCGGTGTTCAGCTTTGAAAAGCTCATTTGAAGTTATAGAACCAAAATTAGGTTTTTTTTTGGCATTTATTCATTTATTGTCCTTTTACATTTGATTCGAGATATATAAATAAGGTCTCGTTACGTATTACATTCATGTGAAAAAGCATTAGTTCGACTAACGATTTTATTTTATCCGGCTTTAGAATCATGTTGCTTTACTATGCCTGATACACCAGAGTTTAAATTTTGATTCCCATAAGCTTACATAGAATCCCATCAAAATGGTATAGCTGATGTTACAAAATGTGTTTGTTAATTATCCTTGCTTTCTTTCTCTGTCATGCTGTCATAAGACGATGAAGAATATTATATTTTGGTTCGCTCGTCATAATGGCTGATTTGCCTTGCTGATGTTTCAATATTCTGAGTCCTATTTTATACTAGATATAATTTTTCTATTGGGTTATGTACCGATTGTTTTCTATTTCTTGTATTCAGACTTTTGGTTCAGATGCCTTTTAATGTACCATTTTGCAAATAATTGATGTTACATCATGTTTGTTGCTATGATGAGTAACTGAAAGTTACGAAAGTTTTATACATGTAATTAAGGCTTGATGAACACCAAACCTGAGGGGTTACCTGAGCACAATATCTGTGATAATCTGGTTTTACTTGTGATGTTTTACAAGAAACGTTCACTTTGCTTTCCTTATATCTCCTCCAGAAATTATTGTCCTTTTTCATGAATTGTTTTTCCGTAAGGTTCAAGCTTATTAGATCAGATATGGTATTAAAGTCTTGTTCTGCAAAGCTGTCGTGACGACTTCATATGATGCTCTGATTATTTCCCAGACCCATTTCATCTGTTCTTTTTTCATAGCCGAGCTTTCGTGCCTGGTTTTGTATCTAATAATTCTACTTTATGTATTCGCAGCAAAGTTAAAGAAATCAGTAGATATTTATATCTTGAACTATTGATAACTTTCTTATTTGAAAGTCGAAGTTCGACTCTGAAAATACGTATTCTATTATTTTGTACGGTGCTGGTGCTCATCAGCTATTGTTGGAGCCATTGAATCCATTCCCAAGTTGATGGATGTAGTAGGACTTGGCTACAGCGTCTGGTTTACTACACGTTACTCGCTTTTTAAGGTAAGCCCTCGTGAGTTAAGATGTTTGCCTACACTTGGAGGAGCAAATGCTAATTTGTGTTTTGGTCTCTGGTGTACTGCAGAAAGATAGGGCAGAGTTGGCTGCCAAAGTTGAAGAGCTAAAGCAGCAGGTCCTTGGCTCAGATGATGACTGATTATTCTTCCCTTTTTTCTTGGAAGTTAGATATGGTTTCATGTATATACTAAAGATTTCTTTAAAAAATTATGTACAAGTGTGTAAATAACTAGAATTTTAAGGCAATATCATTGTAGCTCTTTTTGTATGTTTACTCAGTTTGCTATTATTTCTTCTTTTTCTTTTTTTTTGTTAATACAGGAAATATAACAAAACAATAAAACAAACACCCTAACTAACGCAGGAATATGCGGTATAAGGCGACGTGCTGATCTCGTTGTAGTTGAGCCATGATTGTAACTGGAGGCTCCTGCAGGGGATGGACTCCTAGGCTTGATAGTGCAGTAATAGAGGCCAGCCTATCTACACATTGGTTTCCTTCACGATACACTTGCTGCAGTTTCACCTCCCATGCGCGGTGGAGTAGCCCATGGGTAGGTACCACGAAGAAAGTATTCAATCGAGGGCATAGTAGTAGAGGAAAGAATATTGATTACCTCAAGTGAATCCACTTCAATGATCACTCGTTAAAATCCGATCTCCCATGCTATGGTAAGGCCAGAATAGACTTCCCAAAGTTCAACAGTTATCGGCAAAACTTGTTTAATGTGGTGGATAAATCCCGCGTATTATTGACCGTGACAATCCTTAATCAATCCTCTAGCAATAGTAGTATTTGGCTCCGGTTTTACAGCTCCATCAGTATTTAACTTGACCAAGCTGTTCATCGGTTTGTTCCAACCCATAAAATGGCCTATCAGGATGCTCTGATCTTGGTAGAGGCAGCGTTCCATTTTCCTCTTGCTTCTTTGATTGCAGAAGACTTGAGTTCACATCGTTCTTTTACTCTCCTAGGGCCTTGATAAAGAGGGATTCACATATTTGTAAAGATGACAACGGGTCCGACCTCTTTATGACCCAAGCCTAACTCGAGTTTTGTGCTCTCGAGGGGACCTTAAATTCAACAAAACGATGTCATTCATAATATTATTTTTAATCAAAAACAAAATAATTAGAAATTTTTTGGCAAATTTAATGTTAGAATTTCAAACTTTCTTATAGAACAGCTTTCCTTAAGTTCTATTTTTTAAAATTATTTTATAATTTTAAAATTTTTTAGACTCATAATTATGAAATATATGTAATATGAATTAGTTAAATATTATTTACCCACTAACTAAATTTTTAAATTCATAATTTATTATAAATTATCTATTTAAGTGACGTTAAATTAATTTAAGTTAAATTTAAGAACTTACATCTAATATTAACATTATATGTATTTTGTTATTATTTTTTAAACATAATTTAAGAGAAACTATTTTAGAAAAAATAAAAACTTTAGAAAAAGATAATATCTTTTACTTATTATAATTCAAACTAATAATAAGAACTCCTAACTTCATTAGAGACAAGAAGAGTTAGACTGTGCAGCTTATCAGGTACTCGCAAATCTGGACTAGATCAGGTATATCATGTTACTTTTTTATTTTTATTTTTATTTTTATTTATTTATTTATTATAATTTTATTGACATAATAATTTATCGTGCTAGTTTTACCTTTTTTGTAACTTGCATTATTTTTATATTATCTTATTTATATTTGAGTCTACTGAAAATAATATTTTTTTTATTATATAAAAATAAAGTTGCGTATTATCAGACTCTATTGAAAATAATATTTTTTTATTATATAAAAATAAAGTTGCGTACTATCAGACTCTATTTTATTGCAAAAACATAGGACGATGACGAAGATATATGACTATAATTCAATCCTTAACTCTTTTTATTTAAAGGTGCAACTTGATTATGTTTTACCAAAATCTAAATTTTCATACAAGCATTTACGATCTCTGACATGAAAAGGACAGCTTGGGCAATCACCGCCGACCCCACTCTCTTTCCCACTAGCTGTATGCAGCCACATGACATTCTTCACGGTTGAAAATGACTGAACCCTCAAAGGTTAAGGTTTGGTTTCCATGTCTTCTCACAACCAATAAAAAAATTTCTATATATAACCCGGATTTAAGTGAGTTAGTAAGAGATTTTCTTGGTTTAAGTGAGGTCATAAGTTTGAAACATTTCATATATATAGTAGTTTAAAATTTGAGGTCAGAGATTTATCTTTTATAAAGGATCTGCCCAACTCGAGTAGGGATTAGTCTGGATGTGGATAACTTAAAGGTTTATCTTCTCATTGTTATTTCTCATAGTTATGACCCTCTTAGAACATCTCGTGGGTAACAAAAAATATATATTTATATATTATTTTATTTGATAATTTAAAATTTAATTAATTAAAATAGCATTTACTGAAATTTTAATCTAATTTTGATTATTTGACTTCTATTAAGTTTTTTTTCGGATAGAGCATCCTTCAAAGAGTGGATTCTACCCGACCCTTTTTCTTAATTGAATCAAAAATCTAAAAATTTAAACTTTTTAATCAAATTCGATTGAAAATTAATTATTCCTGGACCTGAAAAAGCAAAAAGGAAGTACTTTTCTTAGTGACCAAGCTTCCATACCCCAAAGGGCCAGCATTCAAACATTAAATGGTATAATATAATTTTCAAAGACTTCCCTTTTCTTGAAACAGCTCACACTTTCCACACTCACCCTTGATGAAAGCAGTCAAAAAGCGGCCAGCAGGAGCCTGCTAAGCGCTCTCATCTCGTACAAAGTAATCTCTAATGTTCCTATTGGCTTTAAATTTTAAGACTAAGTATTAATAGACCTCCTCAAATTTTACGCTTCAACGAGATTTAGTTTTATAGTGTTGTTGTTTCTTATTAAGTATCCAAAATTTTGAATGAGTTTAATTTTTGTCTATCACAAGTTATCAAATTAAAAGAATATTGGAAATTTAGTTCACTAACTAAATTATCCCTCTTATAAATAATTTTAATTTTTATAAAAATATATATAACTCTCTTGTTCCAATAACTATAAAATTGAATTTTACATTATCTTAGTTTTTATCATCTTCAAACTTAATTTATAAATACTATAATATAAGAAAATTATGTGCACATTTTAAAAAATGAATTAGATATTAAGGGATAGAGTCAACAAAACAGTAAATTTGGGATTCAAGTCATTTTTTAACATTTAAAATTTAAACTATCACAAGTTAAACTTATAAGCAAAATTTTTAAAAAAATGAACCAATTCGACCGATTTAATAGTAAAAATTTTCAAGTGGTCAATTTTTAGTTTAATTTTAATATTTTTGATTTTATTTAGTTTAATAATTTATTAAAAACTGACTGGTTTATTAATAAATCGGCTAATTTTTGTAAACTGATTAATTTTATAAATCAAGATAAACTAATTAATTTTTATTTAACAATCTCCTTTTTTAATTAAAGTTTAAAGTTTTCAACAAGTAAGGACAATTTTTCATCATTTTTCAAAATTTTCAAATTTATTCAATTCGATTCTACGTAGATTTAATATCAATTGAATCTTTTAAATTTTAAATTTTCCGTTATACGGTTTAACTTCCGATCTAGTATTAAAACATTGCTCATTGGGAATATCATGTTAAATTATAAAATATAAGTATTAATATAATCACTCATTATTGTTATCGTCACACCTAGTCCGAAATTTTGTAATAAAGCGAAGTCTAAAAAGGTCTAATAGTACACAACCTTTTCCGTACATAATAAAAAGATTGTTTATGATAAACTCAATACAAATGTTACAATAAAAGAATGAATTATGTAATTACTATTCTGTAGATACTAAATAAATTATTATAATAACAAATAATTAGTTGTGAAAAATAAATATATTGTCAATATAATAAAAGACAAGCTGCGTACTTCTTGTCTTGATGTTGATGGGGACGGCCGCAGTAGAACACAGCACATGCCCAACAAAACAAAACAAATGAAAAGGTATAACGAACCAAACAGCAACATTCGACCGTTACGGGAAAGAGCGCGTTCTGACCTGCCACGTCATCTTCACACGTTAATCATACGTTTCCCTCCGTTAAGTGTTCTTTTCCTTCTTCCACTCCACCTCCTTCTGTCATGGAATCTAATCTTCCTTTGATTATGGTCCTTTTGATCTCTTTTTCCTAAGAAAGTTATGATATTTCGTTAATTGGCATGATCTTCTCTTCTTTATATAACCAAAAAAATGTAAATTTCCTTTTTTTCTCTCATTTTTAATAGTTTTTGTTTAATTATAGTCGTAAAATGAAAAAAAAACATAAAAAGAAAAGGAAGAGTCTTTAAAAACCGGAAAAGGAGGAAATGTGATTAGGAAGAGAACAACAATAAGAAAAAAAGGAAGTAATTGTAGTTTCCATAAACTACTGCTTCCATTTGTCTCACTCTCTCTCCCTTCATTCTGTACCTGCAAGAAGTTCACATTGTTTTGGTTTTTTCTCTTCTCAAAGGTTGGTCTTTTGTTTGTTTGTTTGTTTCAGTGTTCCTGCTTTTCTCTTTTTGTTTAGTGACTCTGTGTGATTGTGTTACAGACAAAGCGAATGCAGTGATGATTTCTTTTAAGTGACTTTCTTTCTTTTTTCTCATCTGGGTCTCCCTAAGTTGTCGTAAATTCTTTCTTTGTGTTCTTGTTTATAGTCGAGGAGTGAACTTTTTTGGTCTTTTACATTGCTTAGGCCAAAGGAAAAGATCAGTGTATCTTGTGGGCCGTACAGGGAGTGAGTTCTTTAGTGGGCATTGGTAATTTTGATTCATTGGTGTGAACTTTTTGTGGCTAGTGTTTGGCGATGATCAGTTGAGAGAGAGTGTGGCGTGCCAGTTTAAGAGTGTGAAAGAATCTCGCTTTGGGGTCTCTGTCAATATTGTTATTGAGGTCAAGGTTTGATTTTTATGGTAATTAGTTCGTGGGCATTGAGGATATAACTTCTTTAGTGATGTCCAAAATCTTATTGATCAATCTTTGTTTGAGTGTTTCAGTTTCGGCACTGGATTGTTCTATTGTGGATTGGTGGTTTAGGTGAAGGAGAATCCTGAAGACAATGTATACTGATAGATGGGGTCGAGATGTAAGCAAACGAGGAATTCGTAATTGACTTTACTGCTAATTAGCCAAGGGTGTATTTTAGTTTGTCTTCAGATAGTGTTTGTTGCTATATTGGTCTTATTGAAGTTTCCAAAACCTGTATCAGGGGGGTGGTATCAGAGGAGGTAGCATCTTCAATTCGATTCTTACTGAGAAGCCGAACTCTGATCCATTTGGTAAAGTAAGAAAGGATCGACAGGGGTTTGGATTGCCTTCTTCAGCTAAGTTTCGAAGTGGGCACTTGACCTCTGCTGCAATTCATGTGTCAAAAACCACACCTGTTTACAGAGATGACGGTGGATCAGGATCAGACATGGATCTTGGTGCTGACTCTGACTCTGAGGATGAGGCTTATGGTGTGCCTCACTCAGTTGATACATCTCCCCAGGATGATAAAATTCGCAATGGTAGAATGTCTCAAGAAAAAAATATTCACAAGGACATGCCCAGTGCACCTCCTATGGGTTCTGGCGCAGAAATAAAACGCAAAGTTGAGAAAATTTCAACATCTAGTGCTAATATGACGCCACATTTAGCAAACACGAACAGTTCTGTAGTTTCAGAGAAACCAAAACTATCTGAAAGGTGTCTGGATCTTTTTTTTCTTAATCTCTATGCTTATATTTCCTGAAGTGAACTTATTTTGGGCATTTATGTTATCCATTACAGGATTGCTGTTGTCAAAGAAGCTATGTCTCCAAGTTCTTTACCTGCTCGCGTCCCTACATTTCATGCAAGGTTGGTTACGTTGCTTCACTAATGATGACTGTGTTCTTGAAATTGATCCTAGTATCAATGTTTGTGATATTGTTATTTCTGATTGGATGGTCAGTATCAGTGTAAGCATGGTCTTACAATTCCTGCTCTATAGTTTTTTCATTTTATAATTTGTGTGAATGGATTCAGTGGGCAAGGACCATGGTGTGCTGTGATTTCTTATGACGCATGTGTCAGGCTGTGTCTACATTCATGGGCGAAAGGTTGCACGGAAGAAGCTCCCTTGTTCTTGGATAAGGAATGCGCATTGTTGCGTGATGCATTTGGGTGGGTTTCTATTTCCTACTATTTATATCCTTCTCAGTGTTATTACTTGACCTTGCTGCTGAAGCTGCCTTTGCACAGCTGAGCCAGCAAGCGGTGGTGTTTTGGATGATGAGATTCTATGCTGAAAAGCTTTTGATCTATTTCCAGTCTGATATCTTCACGCTTTCTTGTATTTGAGTATGGTCAAAAGTTGCATAGATTAAGCTCAACCTCTATTGCATTTGGTGATTTCCAGTTTCTTGATTATTTCATTCCGTTCAAAACTCTAGTGTGCAGCAAATTTTACTACAGCCAGAAGAAGAGCTGTTAGCAAAGCGTTCTGTGGAATTAGTGAGCCAGAAAGCTGCTCCAAAATCTAAAAAGCATTATGCAAAACTGAAAGTACAAGGTACCATGCTTCCTAGGGCATATAGACTGTTGATTTACTTTTTGCAATTTGTGGTCTTTGTAACCTGTCTGTACTTTTTGTTCATTTTTGCAGTTCGCTCTGTGAAAATGGGTTTGGACTCCCCTCCCAGCTGCAACTTTTTATATCTAAATCCACACATTATGAAGATTGAGTCTGTTCGGCGACAAATCTCAAATCTGAATTCATCGCTATTTTCTGGATGGGAAGAAGTGCGAAAAGTCCGTGTGAATCCGCGTGTTCCTCCTAATGGTTCTTTCTCACAACAAAGCATGGCATATGTGCGTGCAAGCACTCAATATATCAAAGAGGTCTCGAGGCTCATAAAAAGTAGAACAACTACTTTGCGCACAAGTCCCTCATCATATGAAGTAGTGCAAGGTATGCAACCTCGCACTAGTCGAACTTCCATAATAAATTTTGGAGCCATTATAAGCTATATCCTTGGACTTTTAATAAGTAGACCATAAAATTGTCAATAGGTAAGCCCACAATCTAAACTAGGTTACAAGTAATTAGGAATTCCTTGTATGTCAAGATATTGATTTGATTAGAAGTTGGAGATCATATTAATGTATTTATGGTTGTGAACTATATTTTTTCAATATTTCCTTTTGAGAGGAATAATTATCTTTAGTATGTATTTGGACAGACTGCTACCTAAACAGCTCTTTTGTTTGTGGAACATTTGTTACCGAATATTTGAGTTGTTATTGAGAAGCTTTCACTTGAAGGGTTCAAATGCAAGTTAGGGGAAATCAAGTGCATGCACTTGTGTTTAAGAGTAACCACATGCACCAGTGGTAAAACAATAGAGAAGGACATGATGAAAAATTGAGAATTATTTCAAAGATGTTAGTACTACGTTGCTTGTTATCAGCATGAAAGAAGAACAACCACGATGTTGTGTGATACGAAAATATGTACTTGTAGTAGATGGCAGTTAAGACCGTTACTGTCAGTTGGAGGGTGTTATGAGTAAATATAAATAACAGCCCCCCCATGGCTATTGTATGTTTTTGGCAATTAATGAGAACCCTATTGCATTCTCCCTTTCTCTCTACTTGCCCAAATTCTCTCGATTCCTTTCTGTTCTTTTATTCCCCTCTCATTCCCTCTGTTTCTCTCCCTTTCTCTCTTTTCTCTTCTTTTTCCTTTCATCTACCACTTTCAATAACATTGTGTTGGCACTATCAGTTATTTTGCACACTATTAAACACTTGCATTAATAATATTTCTCTGTGTGAATTGAACACTTGCATTAATAATATTTCCGCATCTGAATAGAGCATAATTATTATAAGTATTAACATTTATTGTGTCTTACTTCAATAAAGCCTGTGAAAGAAACCTTTTTTCTTATCCTACTTATAATGTAATGATGATCTTTTGTTACTAGAACAATATACTTGCTTGTTGAGGTTGAAAAGCCAATCTGACGAGGATTCAGTTCGAGTGCAACCAGGAACTGGTGAATCTCTTGTGTTGTAAGTGGCTTTTTTCCTTTATACATTCCTGTTATTTCCCCTTGTTTTTTTCTCCATTCAAAGGTGGGTAACTTCTTTTGCGGATGGTCACGCAGCTTTCCTGAAAAACTTGGGGATGATTTGATCATTGAACTTCAAGATTCCAAGGGACAGTGTTGTGGTCGTGGACAAGCCCAAGTTGCTGCTATTGCAGATGACTCGGTATCTTTCTTTTTCGTTTCCTGAACTATGTTATCGGTTTTTGAGAATGGTGCATAGTTTCTTAGTTTTGGTTAAATACAGAATAACAAGCTTCGTTGGTGGCCCATCTTTCATGAGCCTGATCATGAAGTTGTTGGTAGAATCCAGTTGAACATAAATTACTCAATAACTCCAGATGAGAGCAGTCATCAGAAGGTGCCTAGCTTTCGTTGTCTCATTGATTACTATCTACATTTCATTTTGTGTCTGAAATTAGCTGAGTTATCAATTATAAAATATATGTGAAGCATTATCAAGAAACAAGATAAAGGAACTTCTTTTTCCAGTGTGGTTGTGTTGCAGAAACTGTTGCTTATGATTTTGTTTTGGAAGTTGCTATGAAAATGGTACGTTTTCAGCAAAGAAAACTATTACTACATGGCCCGTGGAAGTGGTTAGTGACTGAGTTTGCCTCATATTATGGAGTGTCTGATGCTTACAGCAAACTCAGGTATTGGGATTACGTCAAATTTTCTCTGTGGCAATGTATTAACTAATTCCCCCTTCTGGAATTTTAAACTGCTAGTTCATTTCCTTTTTTCCTTTCCATGCTACTTGCAGGTATCTCTCCTATGTCATGGATGTTGCTACGCCTACCAAAGATTGTCTTGAGTTAGTATATGATTTACTGCATCCGGTAGTCATGAAGGGCAATAGGAAGAGTGTTTTGAGTCATCAAGAGGTATACTATGAAGTTTAATTTTTCTTGATCCAGAAGTTTGCAAATGCATCCATGCCTACTTGATATTCAGTAGGTAGGTTTTGCATGTTTATCATTTAGGAGTGATCATAAAATCTTTCTTCTAAATAGATTTCTTGAACAGAGTGAGTATTCTGACATAAAATTCTTAATGATTGCAACCTCTTATAGATGTATGGTACTGCATATAGCAATTGCTTGTAGATGTATGGTATTACTGACCTCCAAACCTTCTTTACTACGAACATTTTTCAATCTTTCAATGATGACGGTATGTTCCATAGACCTAACAATTGACGAATAGGATGAAACCAAAGAGACCTCTTTTCTAGTTTGCACTCTTTAATGCTGATATATTTTTTTAATGAAAGTCGGAGAAGAAGAATAATATCTTGTTTTGTGAAACTTGAACCAGAATCGCATCTTTGGAGAGGTTGAAGATCAAATTCATCAGGTTCTTGCCCTGGCTTTTGAGAACTATAAGTCATTGGATGAATTGTCACCATCTGGCATGATGGATGTTTTTGCTCCAGCCACTGGATTGGCTGCTCCGGCTTTGGCACCTGCTGTCAAGCTATACACTCTTTTGCATGATATATTAAGGCCCGAGGCTCAATTGGCTTTTTCAAGATATTTTCAGGTACAAAAAACCAATAAAAACTTTATGTTGTTTATTGTTTCACCTTCACCTCTGTGCTTCACATACAAAGTGCTTTTGGAAAATGATTTTATAGGCTGCTGCACGGAAGAGATCAAGAAGGCACTTGGCTGAAACTGATGAACTTATAAATTCTAATGAGGCCTCTCTGATAGATCCTGTCGCCTTTCCAACAGCTTATCAAAAGATGAAATCTCTAATCTTGAATATCAAAAACGAGATTTACACTGACATACAGATCCACAATCAGCACCTACTTCCTAGGTAAAAACCATTGACCATTTACCTCCACCCTACTCTTGGTGTCCTATACTCAGGCATGAGGAAAAATTGTGTAACTTTTCACTTCAATATGCATATTTATTTATTACATGGCGAAGCATAAATATACAGATAAGTTGCTCATTGATTATGCCTGCCAAGATTTGAATCCCTTCTGCCAACCAAACCCCTAGTTGTTGATATGCATATTCGTGATTCTTAAATCGAATATATTATTTAACTAATAAAAAAATCTTCAGAAGTTTTCTGCAGTGGTCATTTAATTGCTGTTAAGTGACATTTTTGTCTTGCTGACTGTTTGAAAACTGATGAATTCTTTCTCTTTGCAGTTTCATAGACCTTCCAAATCTTTGTGCATCGCTTTACGGCATGGAGCTTTCTGCTAGATTGCGCACATTTCTGATTGCATGCCCTCCTTCAAGCCCCTCACTGCCTGTTGCAGAACTTGTCATTGCGACGGCAGATTTCCAAAGGGATCTTGAGTCCTGGAACATTAAGTAAGTTGGATGTCTTATTTTTTTATCTTATAACCCTGCAGAAATGTATTGATCATATTTCATTGTATAGTTCTGCAAAAGGTGGTGTTGATGCAAAAGAGTTGTTTCATTCATACATCACTCTCTGGATCAAGGACAAGCGTCATACTTTGCTTGAGATGTGCAAACTAGATAAGGTAAGTGTTTCACCTTGCTGTTTTGAATGACCAACTGTAATAAACTGTGTGAAGTTACTTGCAAATTTTTTGTGAATATTTTATATTTTTATTGCATCCTTAAGGGCATCTTCAGTCTCAAATAGCATCACCCAAATGTTTTAATGTATCTGTTACCGTTAAATATTGTTAGTTATTATTTGAATTTCAGTCTTAATTTCCCATTTATTATTATTTAGTAGCTTGTATAGAAGTTTGGAGAACTCATCAAGGTTCTCATTTCTTCACATAAGCTTTGAAATTCATATTCTACATTTATCAATTACTTCTGCATTATTTTTATAGATTCTTGAACTTCTTAATTAATAAATCACTAACAGTTTCAGTTTTCTTAGTGTGTATAAGTTTTCAGCTACTCTTTTTCACAAAACGTCATGAGTTCTATATTCCGCAAATATGATTATCTATATTTGTTTTTCTTAGAACCAATCTGGCATGGAGTTCTGTTATAACATTAAACCAGGAACAAATCAGTTTTAGACTAATATTAAAATAAGTAGTTTTTTTCTACTATTATAAAATATAATGTCTTAAGTTATGAGTTTTGTCACGTGCTCTAGCGATTTACCATTTATTTATACCTTTCAGGTCAAGTGGTCTGGTGTTAAAACACAAAATTCGACAACTCCTTTTGTTGAGGAAATGTATACTCAGTTGAAAGAGACACTGAATGAATATGAAGTAATCATTCGTCAATGGCCAGAGTATATTGTTGTCTTGGGAAATGTACGTTTATCTCTTCCTGATCCATGCAACTTTTTCTTTTAACTTTCTGTGGTTGATTGAATGTCTCAAACGATGTGGATGCTTCAGGCTCTTGCAGACATTGAGAAGGCAATTATTGAAGCTTTGGACAAGCAATATGCTGACGTCTTATCACCATTGAAGGATAGCTTCAACCCAAAGCTCTTTGGGCTTAAATATGTTCAGAAGTTATCTAAACGAACAGGCGAAATATATTTTGTGCCTGATGAGGTAAACATTTATCAATATATTTGGGCGTCATTCAAGCATGGCATTTTTCAGTTTTCTGATGTTCATTCGTGTATTTCAGCTAGGGATCCTTCTTAATTCTATGAAATGGATGCTGGATGTGCTGGGGCCTAAGATTGAAACAAAGTTGAAGTCGTGGAGTTCTTGCATCCCCGAGGGGGTAAATGCTGTCACAGGGGAATGTCTCAGTGAAATTACAGTCATGTTGAGATCCAAATTCAGAAGTTACCTGCAAGCCATTGTGGAGATGCTTGTAGAGAATGTGAGTAATATTGCTTTCAATTTGTTTGTTACGAAACATATGTTACTGTAACTAAGACAGATCAGTTGATGACAAGTAGAATGAAGTGATGTGTGCGTACAAATTGTTATGCCAATGTATGGAAAATATTGGGTAGTTAATGAACCACTGTCTTGAGCTAGTAGGTTTGAGAGTCCTAATAGTGAAGAGTATACAGGGGCTATAAGATTCACCAGCTCCAAGTTTTACCATTGTTTGAGTATGCATTCTAGGACCTTACCATGGTTCATGAAGGGTCCTTGAGTTGTGGTTACTACTCTCTTCTCGGCTAGCTGAAGGGCTTCTGTTTCTAGATGCACATGATGTCCTATAGGAAGCCTGTCTGATTACAGCTTCCGATATGCCTTTCACAAAATTTCAGTCACTATTTCCGTACTTAACAAATAACATGAATTTTTCTTGCTGAGAACATTTGGTCTCATATATTTTGTGGACAAATGTTAGCATAAGAGGGTGCATCTGAATTCTTTTAGATTTTTCAATTGCATGCTTCTTTGCTGATACTCAGATTTTGAGATGGTTGCTATTCGGATATGTTGATAGACTTCTGTTTATCTATTTATATAGACAAAGTTACAGAGTTCAACAAAACTGAAGAAGATCATCCAAGATTCAAAGGAACCTGTGGCTGAATCAGATGTAAGAAGTAGGATGCAGCCTTTGAAGGATCTATTGATTAAGACAATAGATCATCTGCAAACGGTTGTTGAACCACAGTTGTTCATAACCATTTGCCGAGGTTTCTGGGATCGCCTGGGACAGGTAGACATTTTTGCATAGATCTTTTTCTGACAGAGTTTTGGTTTCTGAAGATTTCTCCAACTTATGATTTTGTTATTCTCCTTAAACCAGGAAGTACTTAACTATTTGCAAGACAAGAGAGAGAATAGATCCTCATATAAAGGCTCTCGAATTGCAGTTTCGGTAAGTTCTCTAAATCTACTACGCTTATCATCTTAATCATTGTAGTTTTTGGGTTTAGTGAGCAATAGGCTGACTCACAAAAGGAAACGATAGTGAGTCTACATTTCCCCAACCAGTTCAGAAATATCTTTTCCTACACTGTCATTTCAACTTTAGCAGTCACATGGTAACAACATTTTGTTACTGAAAAGATTATGTTATTCTATATACACACAGAATGCAGTTTTAGGTACTCATATTTTTCGATCGTAAAAGATTCTTAATCGATATTCTAAAAAGTGGTGCTTCTCATTACCATCAGTTAATAAAATTCGACACAATGGTGATTATCCTTGTAAGCCTTCTCACTTCTACTGTATTGTTTTGCAGATTTTGGATGACATCTTTGCCTCTCAAATGCAGCAATTGCTTGGAAATGCCCTGCAAGAGAAGGACTTAGAGCCTCCAAGGTCTATAATGGAAGCACGTGCCATGCTGTGTAAAGATGCTGTGAACAACCAAGACAACAATTACTACTATTAGATTCTTTGTTCATGTAAATAAACATTCCATCTGGTAGCGTAGGCTCAACGATCACGGGATTAAGGATCAGGTGGAAATCCTGATTGAAAAGATCTGAACTTGCGAGCGACAACGCCTTGGAGACCGGAGACCATCGACTATCTGCCAATTTTGATCACAGTTTTGTAAAGCTTTACACCAATGCCTCCAGGTGGTTTCTTTTCCCTGTTCCGGGAAAATTTTGAAGTGTTTAAATCTCTAGTGATCTTATTTTCGTTACAGTGAGCTATAATAATCATTGAACTCCAAACACATTCTTGTAATTACCTGAAAAGTCCATCCTGTCGCCTCCTAATTTAATCACAGAAGATTCCTCTCTTCTAAGCAACGGATTCAAGAACAAGATAAACACAGACAGTGTTATAAAGGAATCTTCTTCCACCAGTTTGATTCTATTCCAATAACAGTTCAAAACAATGATGATATTCTTAATTATGACGAAACAGTTAACTTCCAGGAAACTTCCGACAACAGCTAAAGCATCCAACATGAGAACTACCATTATGTTCTTAACAAATCCACAACTTGAGACTGAATTTGTGCTTTACCAAGGCATCTTCCTTGATGCTATTTCATCGGTCCATTTTCTTTGTATATTATTCGTTCGAGTCCTTACAGAAACGAATCCTGCTTCTTCACATGTTCTTTTGCTTTCCCTGCCTTTTGATTCTACACTTGCGTATTCTTTTAAGCACATCCAATTAAATTTTTTAATTTTTTTTTAATTTATTGCCCTTTTTCTTTGCCACTAAATAGCAAGAAAAAACAGCTTTACCGGAATTACGATTCAAAGTTTGTTAAGCAATTTAGTCAATGAGCTTTAATTAACATGGCATTATGTCAACGACAACGTACTTTACCTTTCTAGTCTCCAAAGCTAAAGATAAAAAAATATGACACCTGACATCTCCTGAAGCTGCATTTTCTTCTCTTCTATGACCATGACCATTCAATTTCTGCTTCAACCTCACAAACAACCTTCAATTACACCAGCCTTTCCTTATTTTCCATCTTACAATTCAAACCAGTTTGAATCCAACCCGAAAGTTTAAGTTTTTTTGGTTTCATAGAGAATCAAGAGAAAAAGAAAAGAGATTAGAACCAGTTTTCCTGTAAAAGTAGTTAATTTTCTATTAGTACACGAACAGATGGACCCAGACAAGTAACAACTCTTGTTCATACACGTTTTCGCGTTCTTCATTGACTCGAGGAACTGAATTCTTATTTAAAAACAAACATTACGTAAACTAGTTATGAAACTTAACATAAACTAAGCCTTTGTCTATAGCTTCCTTATTGTTGTCGTCGTCGTCATCATCCAAACTAGAAATCCTTAAGCAACTTCCTGACCTGTTCAAGAGTCACGAACAACACAATCGTGAACGGCCCTTGTCTGGAAACCGTCGGAATAAACCCTTTGTAGAGAGCCATCGGACCTTCAGCTCTCACCGTCTTCACCGCACAATCCAACGCCCCCTTGTACGGCGGAGCCGCTCCTGCTTCCACCTTCATGTTCATCACCCTCGTCTTGATAACATCAACCGGGTTCGACGCAATCGCCGCGACAATCCCGGCGGCAAAGCTCGCAGCCACGTGGGTCCCGAACCCATCACGCATCAACTTGTTGTCCAAGATCATTTCTTTGAACTGGTCGTAAGATGCGAGCTGCGACGCCGTGACCAACATGGCTCGGTTTATGGTAAGTGACGAGCCTCTCCATAGGCTCGTTATGCCTTCTTCTTTGGTCATGCGAGTTATGGCGTCAATTACGCTTTTGTAGTTCCGGCGTTGAGCTAGAGGGAGGCGGCCGTCGGCCTGCATGCGGACCATTGCCACGTCAGCGGGGTTTCCCACGGCGGCACCGATGGCTCCGGCGATGAGACCGGCGCCTATCTTGCTCGATAAAGGCATGACCTTCGTGTTGGGATTGGTCCATTTCTGTTTCATCATATCGTAGAGGCCCATTCGTGTGGTGGAGTAAAGAGTCTGTCGGAGTACCGTGGCAGAGACGCCGGAGAAAAGGGCAGCGACGCCTTCTTGTTGTATTATTCGGAATCCAACATTGACCAAACCAACGCGAGGAACAGAAGCTGACGGTGATGTTTGAGGATGAGGCAAGTGGACAGTGGTTGTCTGGAAAGCAAGCGCCGGGCGCAAGTTTTGGACAGCGGCAGAGGGGTTAGTCATCGCCGGATTTTCGCCTTGGAGTTGCATGCGGACCTTGATGAGGTCAAGAGGGTGCGTGGAACAACCAGCAACGATTGAAGCAATGCCTCCTTCAACAAAACCTTTCAAACCCATCTTTTACAATCAATCAACCAACAAATTTAACCTCTTGAACGAAGGATTCACCTGAAAAAGCCAAAGAAAGATTTGATTTTTCTTATGGTTTAGCTCTGGAAGGAAGACCAGTTGGAACTCGAGATCATCTCACTTGAAACCATGAGATGGGAGTGGAGGCCAAAGGCTACGGAAGAATAGTGAGGGACGTTAGGCCTTTGAGACATATGCTAATAGAGGTTCTCTGTGAAAGAAGGATACTCCTCGACGAAATGAATGGTGCGAAGAAGATGAGATTATATAGAGTACTGAGATCGTGGAATTTACTTTAGATTCTTACGTAGGCTATTAATATTATAATGTGAAAATGAGAACTTTCGTTACCTATTTGCGTTTTTCTATCTCTATTTCTAGATTCAGAAAGTTTCAAATGTTCCTGAGTGCATGATTTGTGTCCGGCACATGCCAATCGTCAAAGACGGCTAAAGTCTAAAATTGCTAGTCAAGTTGCCTATTTTGTGAATCACTTGCAATTTTTTAGGTCAAAATGTTAGTCATTACATTTCAAGTTGTTCCCACCAAACTATTTTTTAATAAATTATCTATGTAATAATTTATAAATTATATATCTTAAATATATTAATTAATAATTTAATATATAATAATTAAAAATTCAATCGATACGGTTGATTCAATCATAAAAATATTAAAAACTTTGACCCTTTCAACTTTTTTGTTCGATTTACTTTAATAATTATTGTTATTAAAACTGAGTAGTTTATTAATTAATCAGTCAATTGTTATAAATTAATAAGTTATTATAAATTAAAATTAATCAATTAATTTTTAATTAAACTTCAAATTTTTTGATGGATAAAGATAATATCTTTTAATTATATATTAAATTATTTAATTTTATTCAATCTTTAACTAGTTTTATGACTGTCTAATACCGGTTCAACCTTTTAAGCTTTAAACCTCTTGTTCTACTTATTTAACTTCTTGTCCAGTTTTTAAAACATTGTTAATATGAGTTTAAATTTTAGTTAAATTATATTGAAATAATATTAATTTAGCTTTTATTCAATCATTTAATTAAAATCAAATTTAATGCAAAGTTCAATCTATTTATATATGATGTATTAACTTTGAATTAAAATATTTTATGATCTCTGCTCTTAAATAAAATTATAATTTTTTATACAAGACAAATCTTCACAATCTCTTAAATTATAAGGGCCCTCACTTAGAACCAACCATTCCCTTCTTTTACAATCCCTTACACCTCCTATTTGCTTGGTCTTCTGTTAGACTCTTTCTCTTAGCTTTTAGTATTCAATATTTTGTAACAAAAGGGGTTCATTTTCACACTCGTTCTCCGCACGTGCCATTTTGTTTGTTACGGTTGACAATCGAGAGGAAATTTTAATTGGTACACGTGTAGTTGACCTTAATATATAAATGGAAATTGAATTCAAAACAATTCATTTAAACACAAGAGGTCCAAGGTCGCAAACCAAATCGAATTTTTTTTAGTCAAAGCTCTTTCTTTTTTCGTTAATATCATTATTAACTCATTATTATTTTAGACATTCAAGAGAAATATAGTTATTTTAGTGCCTGTTTGAATGGCTTTTGAGAAGTCAATAAGTATTTTTTCCATTACAAATGCCGTTTTTTAAAAAAATAAGTGTTTGATTGTAAAATAAAAAATCATTTATTTAATAGGTATGACTTTTTTAACAGTCAAAATATAACTTTTTAAGAAGCTCAAAATTGAAACTTCTAAAACAAAAACTTTTTCATATAGATTTTTTAGATCAATTAATGAATCTATTTTTAATCTCTTTTGTCTTTATGTTTTACATATAATTCCCACAAACTCATCTTCACGTTTATTTTATGATTTATATAATATTATTTGACTTTTTATATGCTTTAATATTTATTTTTATATTAGTTTTACTTATATTATAATATGTATAAAAGATTTAGTTAGATATATTTTTATTTATGTTTCATATGGTTTAAAATTATATAATAATTAATATATTGCGCTTTGGATATTGTTTAGTATACTTTAAATAATTTTTATACAAAATAACATATATTTAAAATTAAAAGTATTTTTTATTTTTATGTTACCAAAAAATCTATTGTATGAAGTTCTTTCAAAAAAGATCTTTTTTAAATGACAACAAAATAGTCAACTGGCTTATTAGAAAAGCTCTTCTCAGAAAAAGATCTACAGAAAATAGTTCAATTGACAAAAACTCAACTAGTATAACCTCAACCAAACAGAGGCTTACTTAATTTAGATATTTGCATTTTAAGATAAGAAAACTGTTTTAATAAGTAGGAACAATAATAAAAGTTCAGTAAAAATTCTGCTAATATATGAGATCTGGAGAGGTCTAATAGTATACAATTTTAGCCTTGACTAGTAGAGAGTAAATATTTTAATAAAATCAATATTTATTTATTTTATAAGCTTTTTCTAAATATAAAATTGACTTGAACATATTATATATTACTGAGATAAAAATATTTGTTCTAAACTTTAAAAAAGAAGATAAACTATACTAAATTAAGATCGTTTCTTACACTTATTAAAAGTGTACGGACAAGAAACACAAATGTTCAAAGGGTAATTAAATAAGACAAACAACTCTCTTAAAAGCAAAAGCTAAAGCAGACAAACTCTTTCAAACCCTATAATCTAAAGTGACCATAATTGCATTAGAAGAGGTAGATGATGACCCATTAGTTAATAGTTGGCTTTTGAGCAACCCCACAAGGGAGTTGAAGGGACGGTGGAGATTAAGAGGGTATTGATTAAAATAAACACCGATTATTAGCTGTAGCCCTTTTGACTTGGATTCCAATTGGCCACTTGAATGGTGTCCACGCGTGTCTACCGTTGATTCGTGGAAAGGCCGACCAAGTTGCGGTCAAAATGGGAGTGGGCCTTGCCTTGTGGTGGTTGCTGACAAGGACATGGGAGTTGGAAAAGTTCAATTTCGCGACGTTTGGGCCCCACATAAGCAAAGTGATGGAAGTTAAAAAGGAGGAAAACAAAATGGGAAATATGAAAACGACGTCGCCTGAGAGATTCGAACTCTCGCGGGGAAACCCCATGTACTTAGCAGGCACACGCCTTAACCACTCGGCCAAAGCGACGCTTGATGGACAGTTAGGCTTATGTAAGATATTAATATATAAAATTACTTTGTACTAACATGAGAAAATTTTGATTAAAATATAACAATTTATTAAAAAAAGCACACTTGTGTATTTTGATCATTTATATACCTTAGTTCTGTTGAGTTATCATTGTTATGTAAAAAATCAATATTTATAACTTTGGTACGAAGTTCTAAACGCTTAATGTGCATTTTTGATAAATATTTTCATTATGTTTGGTTTATTTTTAAAAAGTATAAAGATATAAGTGTTAATGAACATTTTATATGAATTTTAGATACATCATTTACTAGACTCTTGTCCATTTAATATTTAAATTGTACTAATTAAAAGTTATTTATTTTAATTTTAAGTACATATTGAATTTGGAAGGTTCAAAAGTATTAAGCAAGAAAAGCTCTAAAAAATGTTAACGAGTGCATGTTTTTGCATGTAAGAATGCAATTTAATGGACAAGATGTCCACAAAACAACAATGTTCCAAAATGACAGTGTAGTTTGAAGAGAATAAAGAAGAAATGACAGTGTTGAAGGGTGGCTTTGGTTGTAAGAGTTTTTGAGAATGAACAGAAAAGTGGACTACAAGTTAAATTGTCACACATCGGCTACAATAAAAAAGGAGGTGATCTGTGTGGGTTTTGGTGACTTAGGCATGGGTTGTCTGGAGAGAATAGAAGAAAAATAAGATAGCATGGGTTGCGTTGGTGCTAAAGGGGCGGCGCAAGTGGACCAAGAAGAAGCAGTAAATTAATTTGCATATCACGCAAGCAGCTGGAGAGAAAAACGCTGAAGTGGTGGATGAAGACAACTATTGAAGAAAAACGTTGAGATGTGTTGTGTGTGAATAAAATGGCAAGAAGGTGGATCACCAATCTTATTTGGCATATCAGTGAAATAGAAAGAAAAAAAAAAAAGAGCAACTGTAGCACAATCAAGGGAAAAGGCAACTGCGGCACAACAAGAGAAAACAAAAGTAATACAGCTGAAAGTGTGAAAAGAGGGGGACAAAAGATAGCACTAACACTACCCCATCACTCACATTACACGCCACTCAACACTCTCCACACCCATGTTAGCAGCTGGTGGAGATAATAACGTGACAACTGGTGCATGAAAAGGGAATGATATGTGAGCTAAAGGAGAAGAAACAATGTTGCAGTTGGTGACACGTTGAAGTAGCTCCACTCCATCACTCACGTTACACCACCATTGAGGAGACTCTCTATTCACACACGTTGAGGCAAGCAACTGATGAAGATAAACAATCGAAGACAACTGGTAAAGAGAGGGGACGTTGAAGCAAAGACATTGCAGCTGGTGGAGAGAACATGTTGCATCTAGTGGCAAAGGGACACTCCATTGATTCACAGCACTTACGTTACACACCACTGAGCATACTTTCCACCACACGAAGATAGTTGGTGGAGAAAGAAGACGTGGAAGCAAAAACATTGAAGTAAAATGTTGAGCTATAGAGATTAAAAAAACATTGAGCTGGTGGTTTCAGAACGTAAAGCAGTTGGTGGCTTAAGAGATAAAACACGTTGCAGCTATGGAGATAAAACACGTTGTAGCTGTGGAGATAAAGTGAAGGAAGATAGTTGCGGGCGTGAGGAGAGTAACATGAGACCAACATGTAGAAGCGTGGTGTGCATGAATAAGGTTGAAACAAACCTTACTTGTCACATCAGCTACAATAACAAAAGAGGAGAAGCTGGCAGTGGAGAGAGCTGAGGACGTTGGCCAAGATGTGTCGAAGTTAGTGGCGCAAGAAAATACAACTGCGAGAGAAGGGGTGTTATTTTAATCTTAATTTTATTCCTTATTTATTTTAATTCTTGTGGATTTAACTAATGCAATTATATATTATGACCATGATTTGTGTTGCATTAATGAATATGTGTGAGTAAATTTTTTTCGGGTTAAGGTTAAAGTTGATATTGGAATATGACAAATTTTGTGGTATAAATTTTTTTCGGGTTAAGGTTAAAGTTGATATTGGAATATGACAATTTTTGTGGCATTAATTTTTGCTTGCTTGAATGCATATTTAGTCATAATTTAACTTCATCACCTAAATTAAGGCCTTAGATGATTAAATGTCATAATCAATGGGATTTAATTTGTCGAAAAATTAATCAAGCGACATACTTGAGACTAAAGTGTAGACCAATTTTATGATCTTGTGTGAGGATACCTAGGATTAACGAATTTAGTTTTAGCCTTCTTGTATTGAATACCTTTTATTCCGAATTATCTATGAACCAAGTGGATGACTCGGATTTAGAAGAGAAGGGAATCCCCAATGAACATTGAGTTCGACTTACTTAAGTGAAGTAATTCTTAGATTAATCCATCGTTACAATTTTTAGTATCCAATCTAATTAAAATCTGATACCTTAGCCAATTTCTGCCATTTGATTAAATCTAGTTGTATTTTTTAATACATATATTGCATTTTTCATATTTTCTTAATTTGCTTACTTTATTTTATTGTATTTTCAAATAAATCAATTCTTGATCATCCGAGAGTAATTTTTTATCGTTTAATTTAACTGTCTTGAGTGTTGGAATTCCCTTGGGTACGATATTCAATTCTTATAGTTTTATATTACTTGTCAAAGGGGTGCGTTTGTCTCTAATTGGTCTAGATAAAGTTCAATATATATATATATATATATTGTTTAGACTGCAACAATAAGTAAATCTAAATATCATAAATATTTATAAAGCATTGCATAAGATTTTTAAACACGATGATCCACATTAATGATATTCCAATAATGTACATATAAGTGCTTTCATAAATCATAATATGTGATATTATAAAATAAAATTAAAATATATTTAATAAAGTATTGAAAGATAAAAATATTAAAATTTAGTTTAATATAAATAATCGCCATGTGAATAATTTAACTTCTTGTGATGTCTTTTATATTTTAAATTGTGTTTTAATTAATTATGCAATCGTACATACTTTTTTTTTTAATTACTAACTTTAATTACAAATTAAAAACTTAAATATAGAAAAGTTTTGAAAAATGGAGAATCTAATTAGAGATAATAAGAGGGTTAAGTTTAAAGATAAAGATTAACATTCAATTTAAAATTTAAATTTAACATTTTAATATATTTTTAAATAACATTTTAAATTATAATATATTAAAAATAGGAGTCCCATAAATTACAATTTATTTTTCTCTCATAGGCCTAAGAAATGTTGCAAAGTATAAATTTGCATGGTAAAAAAACATTTAACCTTATTTACGAATTATTAATGTAATATGTTAATATAATAAATAAAAATATTAAATTGTTCAATTTATAATTTAATTTATTTTAATATTTTTATTGTTAAAAATTATCAATTTATTAATTAATCAGTTAATTTTTGTAATTAATAAATTTTATAAATTAAAATTAATCAATTAAATTTTATTAAATATTTTTTAATTCAATTTCAAATACAAATAAGGAAAATTTTAATTTTTTAATTATATTTAATCTTAATATTATTAAAAACATTACAAAACCCGAATTTTAAAGAAAAAGAAACCTATTGGTACATGCGCTTTAATTGGCAATCATTCACTATTTCACCTTCTCAATCGCGATCCTCACGCGCCACCACGACCACCACAACCACCATCGTCAGATACGAGTTCATGTATAGCAAAATCTCAACCCTAGGGTTTCTCTACTCTGGTCTCGTCCTCGGCCCTGGATAGTTTGTTAGTTCTAGATGTTTGTTACTGGAATCCTAGGGTTCCAAACCCTATTCCTCCTCTCTGCAGCGGTTCTTTGCCTCTGGATACGCAGCAAGTGGCGTAATATGGTGGTGAGGAACCAGGAGATCAGGCGACTCGTTGACACGGTGTCGAAAGAGTCGGCTATGACTGAATTTGAAGCGAGTAATGAGTTCTATTCGTTGCCCAGAGCTCATCAGTGCGCAGTGTGCTTTAGTCCCACCACTATCCGTTGTGCACAATGCAAGTCCGTCCATTACTGGTTCGTTCTTTGCAATCCTAAAAAAGATTGGGCATTTAATTGTCGATGCTTCTACTTGATATCAAGTAATGTTGTCGTGAAGCGGGTTTATGTTCTTGTGGCTGCTTCTTTTATCTGTCGATGGGGTTTATTTTGTTTGATTGGCATTTCTGATTGATTAAAATTTGCAACTTTACCTTGCAAGTGGTTGAGGAATATGGTATTTAAAAATTTGGGATGGTTGTAATTCTAAATTTACATAGCAACTCTTGGATGAATTGTAACTCTAGAAAAGGTGAGAAAATCTCAATGGTGTTGCTTGATGGTTGTCATCGAACAGCTTGAAGATGATCATATTTTTATTTGGAATTGCATATTTAACTCGTGTCTGCTGAAGAACATTTTAGTTTGATGCCATGTTTACTTATTTCCGTAAGGATGACCCCTTGCTTTTACTTTAACTTTAGACCATTTTATCTTCAATGCTTTTTGTGTTTGTGGATAGTTTCTGAAGCACTCTGAATGATGAATGTTTATTTAATGCATAGAATTAAAATCTCTTGAATTGTTTAACATTGTGCACGCACGATTGTCCTCTCACTTTCTCTGTGCATAATGTTAAGAACAATGGCTTTAACACTTCAAAAATACGTGGATGCTGTAAGCTGTAAAATATTTTAGCTATTATTATAATTGTTTTCCGTTGCTGGGGGATTCTGAGTGGGGAACTGTAGCCATTGGAAAGATATTTACAAATTAACAGTTAAGCTTTTATTATGATTTTATTATCAGCTTCCAGACAACCTCGTGGAGAACTCATTTAACGGAATATCTTTTATTGTTATGCCAAAGAAGGCAGTCCAGAACTTCTTGTCGGTTATTTGATTTCTTATATCCTACCTAACTGATACTTTACCATTTGAGCGTCAATAGCCTCTTACTTGTAGGCTGCATGCTGGATTGCATAGTTTAGATTGTGTTGCTGATAACCAACATAAAATCCTGCAGCATTTAGGATCTTTCTTTCTCTGGGGCAGTGCCTGTTTATGTCTGTATATTGCTTTTGTAGCTGCAGTAGTTTTTTTAAACATAATTAGTCGAAACTCCTCCTTTTATAGTTCTGGCAAGTGTCAGATAATTCACTGGAGGCAAGGCCACAAGGATGAATGTCGACCCCCAGCTGTCACTGCACATATGAAGCAAGAAAGTGATTTGAACGAGATAGCAACTCCCAGAAAACAACCTGAAACACACAACCCAGACAGTGAATCGCCAGTCGTTGATCTTCCCATTAAGGATATTGGTTCCAGTAGCAGCAGCAAGTTTGAGACACCTTCTGAAGACACTGCTAAACCCCCTGCAACTAAGGCTAGAGCTAAGGAAATTCAAGAAACAAAACCTTCTGAAAATTCCAAGCTGGCTAATAGTTGTGGGGCTTCACAAAGTAAATTAATTAAGATGAAAACCAGTAATACTGATGAAGACAGGAAGTCTCAACTTCCTAATGGCAATAGCAATATGATTGATAATAATGGGCCAACAAAGTTGGGCCATAAAAAATCTGTTAGAAGGGCATCTTCCTCTCGGATGTCAGCTGTAAATGATCCTCAGTCCAGCAGCTCACGGTCCTCAAACTATGCCAAATTGGATTGTACAACCAATGGTGGAGAGGACAAACCACACTTATATAAGGGTGAACAAGTGAGATCTTTGTCATTTAATGCTTCATCTCACAATCCACAAGATGCTTGTAAGGGCAGAAAATCAGTATGGGAAAAAATGCAGCAGTTAAGAGGATCAAAAGAGCAACATAATTACAAGGTTTTTCTAATATTCTGAGATGATTTTGTGGTGCAAATTGCTTTTTACACTGATATGGTGCTAATGTGATTGTTGACCTTTTCAGATAATCTTCCCATATGAACTGTTTGTGAAGCTATATTCTTCCGATGTGGAACTCAATCCATTTGGGCTCATAAACTGTGGGAATAGGTATACTGTGGTGGACTCGTATGCCTTTACTTTGCTGTTACCTTCTTAGGACATCTAAATCCAGGCAATGTATGAGTTTAACTATTCATCTTGATATTTAAAAAAGTTCATGCATTTGGATGCCACAATATTCCATTCATTTGTAAGAAGACCAAAGATTCTATCTGTTACTAATGTCCCTTTCTTCAACTACAAAGAGTTACTTATATAAACATGCTTCTTCATTTGTAAGTAGATCAAAGACTCTATCTGTTACTAATGTCCTTTTCTTCAAGTGAGAAGAGGTACTTGTATAAACATGCTTCTTCAGTTTTACTTATACAATTCTCCATGAATTTCTGCAGTTGTTATGCTAATGCTGTGCTCCAGTGCCTTTCATTTACCCGGCCACTTACTGCTTACCTTGTTCGTGGGCTGCATTCGAATGCATGCAAGTTTACCTTCATGATTTCTTTGTGATCTCTGTACTGGATTATTATTGGATTACAAACTTGAAGGTTTACTAGTTTCCCTATATTTTTCTTCTTTCCAGGTCAAGAGAAGGATTGGTGTTTGGTATGTGAATTTGAAAATTTGATTGCCAAGGGAAGGAGTGGAAATTCACCAGTGTCCCCAGTCTGTATATTATCCAACATACACAAAATCGGAAGCCATTTTGGTCATGGGAGGGAGGAAGATGCCCATGAATTTTTGAGGTGAGCTTTGATGAATTGGTTTCCCCGTGAAGGATTTAGATTTCTTTTTTAGATATTCATGACAGCATTGGTTGGTTACATGGAAGGTATGCAGTTGATATGATGCAGTCTAATTGTCTCAAGGAAGCTGGAGTTCACGGTCCACTGGGAGAAGAAACAACCCTAATTAGTCTGACTTTTGGTGGTTACCTTCGATCCAAGGTTGAGTGTACTTTCTTCTGTGTGTGAGTTTGTTGTCTCGTCTTTGGCCAATTTCTGAAGGGCAAGCAAGGCTGAAAATCATAATTCTGTTATTTTAATATTTTGACTACTGTTTTTAGATAACTTGCATGAGGTGCCTGGGACAATCTGAGAGGTTTGAACGGATAATGGATCTAACAGTTGAAATAGAGGGGCACATTGAAACTCTTGAAGAAGCCCTTACTCAATTTACAGCCGAAGAAGTGTTGGATGGAGAGAACAAGTATAATTGTAGCAGGTTGGTTTTCTTTCCCTTAGTTCTTTGCTTGAGTATCATATTAAGCATGTAGGTTCTAATTCATTGCCTCTTTGCTGTAATAAGGTGATCCAAAGTTGTCCTGACATTATCAAATATTTTTGGGCCTTTTGGATGTTATTAAATTATATCTTAATAAACTTTCAATTATTTGATGAATATGGAAAGAAATTCAGCAAAATCAATTCAATTTTTTGACTTTTGTCAATCATTTAAAATTATCATTTTTCTGTTTTATCTCAGGTGCAAAGCCTATGTGAGAGCAAAAAAGAAGCTGAAATTGGTTGATGCCCCTAACATCCTCACCATTGTGCTAAAGCGATTTCAGGTAAAGTCTTGATGTAAATGTTGGTCTTGTACTCGAACCATCTTAAGGCAATTTATTGACATGAAGCTTCACTTCTTTACTAGACAATTCATTTAAGATATTTCTTGTTTTGTGTTTTCTTTTTCAGTCTGGTAACTTGGTGAAACTGAACAAGTCAGTTCAATTCCCCGAGATCCTTGATATGACTCCATATATGCATGGGAAAATTGACAAATCTCCTCAATACAGTCTTTACGGAGTTATTGTTCATAGGGATTACATGAATGCTACTTCTACGGGCCATTATGTATGCTATGTGAAGAATTATCATGGCAACTGGTTTGGGGTCAATGACAGCACTGTATGTAACATATTTTCCTCTCCCATACTCCCTAGGTTGCTTTGCAGCTTTATTTTTTTTTCCTGCAATGTAATTCTTATTTTTACTATGTGATAGTGATACGCTTCCCTAGCACACTGGCCTTAGTATAGAAGAGAAAACTTCAGTTAGTTATTTTGCTAGAGAAAGTTATTTTTAGATATAAGAACTTCCAAAAGCTGCAAGTCCAAACCAAAGACTGCTTGTAGTATCCTTTACATTTTTAAGTGATGTTGCACGTGCGCCATATTGCAGTCAACATCTCGACATGTTGCATGTTGTGAGACTTATTGCACTTATTCTGGGATGTGGTGATGCCATCCTTTGGTTCTTAGATAAACACTAGTCACGCCTATATATTTATGTATTCATTTTTATCCACGTTTGATCCATTATAAGCAACCATGAATGTATTTCCATGTAAACAATTTCATTGGTGAATATTGGTGCATTTCAGGTACTACCTGTAGAATCGGACATGGTCTTATCAGAAGGGGCATATATGCTGCTCTATGCCAGGTAAACATTTGGCGAGTCTCAGTAGGGTGAAATGGGAGTTGTAGTTTTTAGTGTATACTTATTCTTGGTTCTGCTGTCTTCAGATTCTCTCCACGACCCCCTGCTTCATTTAGGAGTCATTTAATGTCTCATGTTGTGAGGCCTAAGAAGAGGAACTTGGAAGCAGTTCCTGCCAGCCTGCATAAATCAAAGTCCAACTCCCACACTCTGAATACAGATCGCTCCAAGGCACAATACAAACATGGGAAATACCCTTCCTGGATGACGATGGACGATCCATTGAATAGGATTGAACTGTGTAATTCAGACTATTGGAGATACGACGAAATGCGCGGAGTTCCTAATTTGGATTCATCTAGTGAGAGCTCTTCACTTTTTAGTTCCTCTGATGCAAGTACTTGCAGCACTGCAAGCACCAAGGGGTCTACAAGGAGTGGAGACTTGTCTGATTTCTTATTCGGTGAGGTGGGTACTGGTTGGTACAGTCCTTACAGGCTTGTGTCCGATTCTGATGTACATAGAAATCCTGAAGCATATTCACAAAGACATGCAAATAATTGGAGATAAGCACCTAGAAAGGATTGGAATCTTGAATTCTCTGTATACTATACTACTCATGAAAGCTAACCCCTCCACCCTAAATTTTGGCAGCAGTAACAGCATGTAAGCAATTAATCTTAGGCTAACCCATCCCATCAAAGACTCATGATGTTTTATATTAGGGTTAGGGAGAGCAAGTGGGATTTAGATCAACTCAATCAATCATTTTGTTCATGTTCGAGTTGAGATTGATTCTGTAGCGTTTGTAGTGATGGTAATTTAATGACCCAATTCTTTCTTTCTTCATTGCTCATCTCATCTATTCTAGGGTTCGCAAGTCGGTCCTGGCCTGCCCGAAGTAACGGGTCAGACCCAGTTCTTTGTCAATTGACGGGACATTGTTTTAAATATTTGGATTATCTTAACTTGGGCTCCAAAATTTGTGATCCATGATGAGATACCGTTGTGAAATTGGAGAAGACGAGTAAGGGAAGGTTCTTCCTAGACCAAAGTACAAACACCTCAAAAATCCAAATGCGAGTGGCAACAATCTCAACATCGTCAACATCACCACCACTCGTACTAACTTATTATAACCACCGTAAGCGTATCTCAGCCGCGCTGTCGACAATTTCCTCTGTTGTATCGAAGACAAGAAGTATGGTCTCCAAAGCAGCATCAGCAGGTGAATACACCACTATCAAAGAGAGAGTCACTTTCGAAAGAGAAATTAAAAAGAGCAAATTCATCGCAGTCGCTGGCCATGTCATCGACGAACAATCCGCGTTCTCCTTCCTTTCTCAGGTAACCCATTTTGTTGATTCCACCATTTTACAAAACTAACCCACCATCCATTTATCACTGGTTATCTTGTTTGTTGATTGGATAGGTCAAGGATCCGCGTGCTACCCACAACTGCTGGGCTTATAAGGTTCGTTTTTTTATTTTAATTTCTTTTAATTTTTCTTGGCTTCGTTTTGATCTTTCTTTATGGGTTTTTGTATCTCGTTTAAGTGGGTTTTGGTATTGATTTTTTGTAACAATAGGTTGGAGATCAATACAGGTCTAACGATGATGGTGAACCTTCAGGCACTGCTGGGAAACCGATACATTCCGCTATTGTTTCTTCTGGGATTGACAGAGTTATGGTCGTTGTCATCAGGTGCATAATGAATTTCGACAGCTTTTTCTTTTCATGTTATTTGGTAAAAGAATTTAGGTGCCCTGAAGTTTGCATGTGATAATGTGATGGTTGATGTTTTTATTGGCTGTGAAATTCATCGAAATTCCTTGTGTTTAATCTGTTTTTCATATTTATTGAGTTTATGTGATTGGTTTTCGTAGGTATTTCGGTGGGATCAAACTAGGCACTGGAGGACTGGTGAGGGCCTACGGAGGTGTGGCATCTGAATGCTTGAGAAATTCCCCGACATGTCTTGTGAAATCTAAGGTGGTTTATTTATATTCTTTGTTTAGACAATCATGCGTGCCTTTGTGCTTAATTGAGACTTTAGATAATATCATTTTATGGTCTTCCTGGCTGTTAGTGTTCTTATTGGCTATTACATTTGCTTTTGGTAGGTTCCCATGGGTGTGGAGGTTCCCTTTGATCTTATTGGAATTCTGCATCATCAGGTGATCTAAGTTATAGTCCATGTGGATTTCTTCAGGGATCTAAGTTATAGTCCATGTGGATTTCTTTTTTCCTGAAGCAAAGATAATTGCTGTGGCAAAGTGCAACAAAAAGAATAAATAACAAAATAAAAAATAGGGGAAAATGATGTTTTACATGAGCTATTAATCTTCTTACCTTTATTCTTGCCTATCCTTTGGCTTGTTACAACTGTCGTAAATCATTTGTCCTCCAAATTTCACTGGGAAATTATGTCTTGGAGTTATGTTTTTCCCATCCTAAATTCTGTCATGTGCCATATGCAAACTTATAACTCTTTTATCCGGAATTGGAATTAAATAGTTGAGTCTCTAGTGAAAGCTTTTACTTTAACTTGATGCACCCATAAGTTAGCGTCAGAAAAGCTCTAAACAATTTGGACATTGCTGGTCTTTAGCTTTACAATATCAATGAGGATAAGCTGCTTCATTTAAGTTTCTCCATCTAACTGCCGTCGTGTTGCCACCTCATGATGTTACAACATTGAAATTGATAACCTTGCAATCTTTCACGACAGTGATTGCATTATTTTGATATGGCTCTTGGTTTTCACAGCTGCAATCATTTAAAGCTGAGGACATCAGACAGGACTATGAGACTGGTAAAGATGGCATTGTTATGGTTTCCTTTACAGTTGACTTTGACCAGGCTAAAATCCTGGAGGATGCTATCAAAACAAATTGTAGCAGGGAATTGATTTTCTATAAGCAATAAGAAAGATGGGACAGAGAACTTATATACACATCAGTATACAGTTGCCAAGTAGCACTTGTTAGCTCTGTTTGGAAACAATTGTGTACGATGGCTGCAGCTAACTTTTCCTGATGAAAAAGTCACATGTTCTATTCTTATCATGGCTTCAGCATGGTTGAAAAAGTGGAGTAGGGTATCCTGATGGTTCCCATGTCTCTAAGTATTCTGGTACATTGACTGCTGATCCTCGTTCAGAGAGAGGATCTTGTGAAGGTCATTTTAAAATCTTGTTGTTTTGAGCAGACATATTCCTATTTAAAATTCTCACTACAGAATCTGGTGCCAGAACATGTAAAAACATACAGCGAGGTTATTTTAGGTCAAAATCTTTATAGTAGTTAGTGTTGTCAAGAAATAAATGATTGAATTATTCAAAATCATTTTATTCAATAATCTTGATGTTTGTTTGTGAATATCATAAGAGCTGTATCTCTCTAGTTTACTTTTATGCCATCTGTTCCTTTATTTCCAAGTTTAAGTTTTCCCTGTGTTTGAGCTATCTGCTAGCATTGACATTGCTTATATTTATTTGATTATATTTAATCACAGTATGAAATCAAGAATATATAACAACAGCCAGAAGAATACAATCAGCTATATCAGAAACAACTATAGTATTGGAATGACTGGGAAAAAGAATGCAAATTTCACACATGTACAACTCAAATAAGTGCATATCGCAGGTTGATCCTGATCTAGAGCCACCATGGGATAAGCTAGTAGACGATAATGTTGTGACATAGGGTAGGGGAATTAATGACTTAATTTGATGGTGGTGGGGAGAGGAAGGGGATAGCGGGGATTGTTGTTGGAATAGTTGGAATTGAAGGTATAATAGGAATAGTGGGGATTGGTCTTGGTGGTATAGCTACTTGTGGGGCAGTGGGTAATGTAGGCAAGCTTGGATTTGATAGAGGTGGCAGTGCAGGCTTTGGCAGACTAGGCTGAGTTGGCAGCGTAGGTAGTGGAGTTGATGGCAATGGAGGTAATGTGGTCTTAGGCAGGGCTGGTTGAGTTGGCAGAGAGGGCAATGGAGGCAGTGTTGTCTTTGGAGTAGTTGGCTGAGTTGGCTGTGTTGGTAATGGACTTGAAGGCAATGGAGGCAATGTGGTCTTTGGAAGAGTTGGTTGCGCCGGCAGTGACGGCAACGGGGGAAGTGACGTCTGTGCTGGAATTGGTTGAGTTGGCTGTGTTGGCAATGGATTTGAAGGCAAAGATGGCTGTGCACTCTTTGGCAGAGAAGGCTGAGTTGGGAGGGTTGGCAGTGGAACTGAAGGCAAGGGTGGCAAGGTCATCTTAGGCAGCGGTGGAGCTGAAGGCAGTGGTAATGCTGGTGGTGGGTATGCGTTCGTGTCCAGAAGCTGTCGAGCTGCAATGCTTATGTTGATGCCTGACAACCATAATGCTAAAATCAGAGATGACACGAAACAGAACTTCAAGGAAGGCATTATAGTGATAACGGAAAATGCTAGCTTCTTCTGCAAATTCAGGTAAGATATGCTTGTGACTTGGGTGTAAAGCAGCTGGTTGACAGGTATTTATACAGAGTTATTCCCTTCTTGTGTTTGATGAGATGTTGGTGGAGAAGTTAAGAAAAGAACTTGTTAGTTCACCTTCTCAACTTTACCTGTTATTGAAATTCACCTTTTTGAAAGAAAGCTTAAGACAGGCAATCTACCAGAGAAAGGCAATGACGTGTCCGGTTTTTTTTGCAGGGTTTAAGCTAGATTTCGAAGGCGCTTAGAGACAATCTAAGCTTGAGCTTGTGAAGTTTGTGGTCCAATAGGAGCGTAAAACTCACTAGGATTGAGTGGTACTATTGAACCAGGCACAGCAACAAGCAATGTAAATGCCACAAGCTCCACGGCTTCATTTTCTTGCAATATTAGTAACAGTAGAGTCGATGTAAAAATTCTAAAGTTTAAATATTTATATGGACCCTCCTATCATAGACATTTTGTCAAATTCACTAATTTAAGAAACCTGTCATGAAAATACTTATTTTTTTTGAAGTATACGATTTACCAATATACCAAAAATTTGGAGAAATGATAAATATTGATTATATAACTAGTTTTTTTTGGTGTGTGTAATCTATAAATGCATTAATAAATAAATATAAAATATGCAAGCAAATAAAAGAAAGATTTTTGGCATTATTATTAGGGTTAGTCACAAAAAAAAAAAAAAATTGACTCAATTTTGCAATTAGGGTCTGAATTTCAAAACGTAGCAATAACAAGTTCAATCTTTCAATTTTTTTTTCATTTCTAGACAATGTTAATGTTTCTGTTAACTTTGTTGTCGTGGTTTACAACGTGTTTCAAAGTCCTAACTATTAATATATGTCATCTAAAATTAATACAAGTAATAAAGATTAATGAAACGATTTCGTTTAATCACATAATCGAAATGATATCGTTTCAAAAAAATGATACGATATAATATTATAATCTCTAAATTAGTTTACGCAGTTCTGGCGCCCTTACATTTCGTTTTTAGTTTATTCCGTTCGTTTTTCAATTTGTTCTCTCAATGCTCTAAGCCACTCTAATATTGCAGCGCATTAGCAAGCACTTCATTTTCAGTTTGTTCTCTAATGCTTTGAGCCCTTGGTAGTTGACTTCATTTTCATGCAATGCAAAAAGGGGCAAAGGCGTCGAGAGACGAAGTTAAAAATAAAAAATTGAGAGCATTGAGATAACAAATTGAAAATGAAAGGAATAAACTAAAAATGAATGATAAGAACGTTCGGAAAACAAAACAAAAATGAAAGAAACAAGTTAAAAACAAAGGATGAAGGCATCGAAACTTCGTAAATAGATTTAAGAATTAAATTGCATCATTTTTTTGAAACATCGTTATTTTAGTTATGTAATTAAATGACATTGTTTCATTAATCTTCATTATTTTTATTAATTTTAATTGACATGTATTAATAATTAGAGTTTATAAAATATGTGGAACGCCACGTTAGCAAAATTAATCAATCCTTGAACAAAATTGAAAGTGTAATTACCATGTTTTGAAGTTCGAGTTATGGTTGTAAAATTGAGCAAAGTTTGAATTTTTATTGTAATTGATCCTTATTATTATGCATAAATACACAGTTTTGATCATAAAGGTATAGATCTCTAGAAATCATGTAAATGGCATAGATCTCTAGAATTCATGTACATAAATACACACATATAAATCTCTTAGTGTATAATCTGTCAGTATCTGCAATTATTCAATTTGCTAAAGCGAGCTCATGCTAATTTCAACCTAGACTGATCATTCTTCTGTATCCTGAAGTAAACTTCACATATACACTTCTACACTTCTTTACCACTTTTACTTAGTAACACCCTCCACCGAAGCTTTCATCCAGGGCTACAGAGAGAACTGTTCTGGTCTGTTGTTAGCTTTTGGTCATATTCTCTGTGTAACAGCTGCCAAAGCAGACCTTAGGATAATCATCTCTTGATTGCCCTTTATGCCTTGTATCCACAGAGCACAGCCAGTCCTCCCTCCTACTGTCGCCATTTCTGCTCTCACCACTTTCCCTCCAACAGAATTCACTGCTTTTCCTATGTTGGACATTAGCATCCTCTTGTCCTTACAGTTGAACATAACCTTCACCATGTCCCTGCTGTGTTTCTCCGAGTTTTCCACCCTTAACGTATCTCTCCCACCAGGAAATGCACATTCCATGTCCCTGCTATTGTCTCTCGTTGCTCGCAATTCTGATACAACTTTCTCCAGCTCTCTTACTTGCTTGATTGCCTCTGCAAGCACTGATGCCTTGTTCCTCTGCTATTTTTAATCAGGATGTAGTGTTCTACATGTTAATCATACTAACTTACATGTGACTTGGAACTAGTAAGTGTTGATAAAATCTTCGGAACTCTGCGATTTTATGGAAGTGGATTTTCTATAATTTTAGCACTTAAACTAGTAAGCTTACAATCTCTTACAAAACTATTATTGCAGATTATATATGGAACTTACGTACTTTTGTCAAGTTAGGAAGGATAGCACGGAGGGCAGCAAACTGGCTAGCGATTCGCACTCTTCTGTTCCTCTCAGAAAGCTTGTGCTTCTCGGGGGCAATTGCTTGAGCCTCTTCCTTGGAAACTGTTCTGGTTAATGACTTCTTATAGTTCGTTAACATCCCAACAGAGCTGCGGAAATCCATTTTTCCTGATGATAAACTACTTCCTCCGCCAGCACAATAACTTGCAAGACGCCGCATGCCACGTACCTGCTGGTTTTTATATAAGTACCAAACTGTTTACATCTATAACAGGAGAATCACGCATGCAGAGAGTGAACGGAAAAGAGAGACGGACATAAGAGGAAATGGGGTGATTTGATAGCATAAGAAACTACCTCTTGCAGAGTATCCATGGAGATGATGTTAACGAATTGGCAGGTTTCACTTGGGAATCAGCACTAGAAACAGAAAGGGAAAGTTGAAAAACTGATGGTTTTCTTTCAACAATATCTACGTCTATGCAAAGCATATAATAAAACCAAAGTGTTTACTTTTTTAAAGATGACTTGTAAAAGTTCGTTGTAGGAGCATAGAGAAAACAGTAATGGTGGCACATGTTATTTGCATTGAAGAAAGAAAGATTAGAATAACAAACCAAATCTATTTTAATGACAGAATCTTAATAGACATTTTCTATTGATTTTGCCCTTGAATCCAAGATACTCTGTATCAGACAATTTGTGATTTTAATAACAGACAATATTCCCAAAACTTAATGCAGATTGGTTTCCTCTATACTCCCAAGAAAAGAAAGCACTTAAATACTATGTTCTACACTTACAATAAAAAAATTCTATGAAAAACAAAAGAGAGGTTAAGTGTGTAACTATGCTTCTAGTAGTTGTGTTATCTAACATTTGTAATATATGTGATATCATTCAATATGTGATAACATTAGTAATTATTAGAAATGAGTAAGATTAGAGTATAAATTGACCTTTTACTAATTTCTCATAATAGAAAGGTCCAAACATAAATATTGATCTTGCAGATTGTGATACCCATGAAAAGGGAACATGAAAGTGAGGTTCTATTGAGAATGATTTAATTACAGAGTAATGCAAAGGTGACTGAACATTCAATTCAAAAGATGTCAGGATTAAGAGCTTGTGCTAAGCCCTACGCACTGGCTGGTGTTATACCAGACTCACATGCTAAAGTTTTCTGATTAAACTGAATTGTTATGAGTAAAGGATTCATGATTAAGATCTACTAAACCTTGCAGAATTTATGATGTGTTAAATCTACCAAAATGACCTCAAAACAGAGTGTAGAACCTGTACTAATCTAGAAATGATCTTTGGTTAAAGAAACAACAGAAGTCCATATAGGATCCACTGCAAAGTCCGGGTAATTAAAACAAGAAGATTTAGACTTTATCAAGAATACACATAAAACTTTAGAGACCACAAAATCCAGAATGCTATTAGAAGTTTCATACTAATGCACATGCATGATAGCAGTAGACTGCCAACTCCTAAACATGTCTATGTAATTTGGTTATACCAATGAGATAAAATAAGTATGTCAAAAGCTGTACGCGAAAACCATGGCTAATTCTTAACTACAAGATCCAGTGCTAAAATCAGAGTGTCAAAACTGCCCTAAAAGATTCCAGAAAGCATCATCTGCTCACCATCAACCAGTATTCTTTAGACCAATATAGATATCATCCTCCCCCAGAAAGAACTCCAAGTCACCTTCACAAATAACATAACCACTTCCATTTACATTTCCACTTCCAGTATTCCCCTCAGTGCTTCCAGTTAGTTCTCCAATTTCAGCATTTATACTTGCCCCTTTCATTTGCATCCATTCCTCAGATTCAATTACTTCAACCTTCTTTCCTTTATTCATTTTGTTTTTCGTGTGCCTCACCATCAACTTCACATTGTTGATTACCCTTGGCTTAACATCAGTTCTACTTCTCCCCTGTATAACGTTGCCTGCCCCACCAACTCCCATATTCCTTTTCACTCCACTCATCTTGTCCACGGTCTCCTCTTCTAATCTCACACCATCGTCCTTCCCAATTTTATTACTTCCCATTAGATCACACTCACTATCCTCACTATCATCAGAAATTTCCACAACATTAAGCACACCACCTTTAAATGCACCGCCATTTCCTTTCTTCTCATCTAAGAAACCTCTACCACATTCACCATCACCAAAGCCTCTCTTTTTCTTGTCCCCGGAGGAACCATCCACATCAGATGTTAAGGGGGAATGTCCATATCCAAAATAGTACTCATCCTTCCCTTCAACCATCATACTCGCCTCCGGCGCCACCGTCACCCCGTGAAAAGCCTTCCGGCAGTGCTGGCACCTCAAACCACACTCCTTGTAAACCTCCTCATACTCGTACATGTAGTAACAATATGGACACACAGTCCAAAACGTCCCCTTTTCTTGCTCACAAGCACCAATCTTTTCTTTCAATTGTGACTCACCACCGTTGTTCTTAACCCCACTCTTAAAATTGGTTTTGTTTTCTGGGCAAGATAACACAGACCATGCATTACAAGCAAGCTGGTACGCATCTCGAGCAAAAGGAAGGTGATTACTAACAGGGTTTAACAGGGTCGAGAGATTTTCAAACTGAGTATCGAAACCGCAATGGGACGAGGAATTGAGTTGGAGAATGGAGAACCACTCGTCGGGTCCATTGTTGAGAGGGTTGCCTGAGGCAAGGAGAACGTCTGCGACGGCGATGGCTTTAGCAAACTCGTGTTGAGCTGGGTAGGAGCGTTGTGCTAAAAGAGCGTACTTTCGAGCGGAGGAGAAGTCACGGAGGCCGAGAAAGCGAGTGACAACCCTGAGGAGGACGTCTTGGTCCATTTGGAATGGTGAGTCACCCCGGCGAGAGGTAAATTTTGCTCTTTTAACCGGAGATGTTTTACGTGCTCGACGGTGATGGAACAGAGGGTTTAATTCATTATGGTAACAAAATATCCTTGGGTACCAAGAAATGATCTGAAAATAATAACATAGGATGACTCGAAAAGATCTGCGGCAAATTCATACTTGTGTCTGAAATGATCATGGCCATATAACTTGTTGAAAATAATAACATGGGATGACTGGAAAAGATCTACGGCAAATTCATGCTTATGACTGAAAAGAATAAGATGCGCTGATGGATAAATGAGTGGTGCAGAGTAATTAGCTTTTATAACGTGTATGTTTCAAGGGAATGGAAAGGAATTGAGAGTAATGGAAAGGAAATTAATTAAATTTCCCTTGTATGGTTAATTAATTAATAAAAGAAAGGAAAGTAAAGAGAGGGAAATTAAACCTCAAAATTTCCCTCTTAATCAAAAAAAA
>JANVCQ010000232.1:3015255-3030255 GCA_025531925.1 Erythroxylum plowmanianum
GTAATGATTAAAACATGAATAGAAATTCAATGACCAGTAGAACAATATCAGAGGAATGTGATTTTATCTAGGAAAGGAAGGTCATAGCTTCCCTGGAATATGTGACAGAAAGGCCAAGACAATGATTCTGAAAGGTATTGAACATGGCAGAGCTTTGAAATCAAGAATATATGATTTAAAAGTGAAAATGCCTGCTCTGTTCAATAATGACAATGCTTCCAAAGCAGTTTACACTGGACCCACAATGAACAACTATTCAAGAAGTTGTCAAATGATTCACAGTCCACATATATGCAGTGCATGAACTCTATACTCATTGGTAGGCAACATAACATCAGAAACTGACAAATATTCATGTTGATGAAATATTAAGATTTAAGTATAAACAACCTGCAATGTCTGAATTGTGGAATTTCTTTGCTGAATCTGAAATGTTCGTTCCTGCTCCTTCTGTGATAATTGTACCAATTGATTTCGAAGTTGAGCATTTTGTTCTTTTTCTACCTTATGCTTGTCCGCAAGCATAACATTCTCAGACTGCATCAAGTAAAAGTAAAGAAGTAACTTAAATTCATGTTTTCCTGAAGTGGACAAGGAATAAACACACCCACACACATGCAAAAATTAAATGATAATATATAGGTCAAAAATAGATTGTTGTTGACTCAATGCATATAGAAATACATTTATAAACTAGAAAGTTTTCTATTCTGATTTCTATTTTCAGTAAAGATGAAGAATGGAAGAAAGGACACTGCAGAGCAAAAAAGAACCAAGAAAAAGACAGTAACTCCTTAGCTCATCAGAGAATTAGACAGTAGACCAAACTTGAAGTTAAAAAACCTTTAAATCTGATTGCTGTGTGAAGGAAACTTTCCACGCCTGCCGAACTTCATTGAAGAGGAGGATGCATTGATCGTTTGCATCTTTAATTGCTTCCTTCAGTCCTAAAACCTCTTGTTTCAGATCATGAATTTCCTTTTCCTTCTCATACAAGTCCTTCTGTACATCATTTGCCTACAAGAATCATCACAACTACTGAATGGGCATGTTCCAAACCAGCTACATTCATCAATTATAAGAATGACTTTACAATTATCACATGGTGTGACCTCACATGTTTTATCTTTAAACAAATAATAGCAGTAAATCAAAAAACATAACAAAAGCCTAATGAACCTTACTCAAACTATCATCTCTATTTTTCATAATCATCCTCATGGATTTTAAGTCTTGAAACTTATCTCCAATTCTATACATAACAACCCATTTTAAATTCAGTGATCTACAACAGACTAACTTCTCCAAATTTCACAAGAAGGATTTTGCTGGCATAAGCTTGTTTCGCACCAAGTACATTCCCCAACCAGGTCACTACTTCCTCAAGCTTCTCTTACAGAAAGGGTAGTCATTGACAACAAAGTGGTAGCTAGAAGGAATATTTTCTGAGCAAATTGAAGGATTTACTTCCGAAATCATATAGAAAGACAGACACTTACATCTCTCCACTTCTTAATTGTATCATGATTTTGAAGGCTTAATGAAGCATTTCTAGCCCTGGCACAAAAATTGAGGGAGGACAATGTCTCAGACAAACTTGCAGCATTTGGACACACGTGGAGTATCATCAAAGTCTTTGAGCTTCCCCCTAAAAGTAACATCGTAAAAGCACTCAAGATTGATAAGAGAGGAAATCAATGAGCAAAGCAGGCAGCATGATAACAAAGAATGATACTTCCGTTTATCAGTTTCTTCAACTTGCAAGGTACATTACGCCAAACAATACACATAATGCAGCCATCTACTTGAAAGAGAACAATATGTAACTGAATTTGCTCAATGATCACCAATTTAGGCATAATCTACTTGAGATTCTGAGATGCTCATAAATTCTACAAAATCAACTGTAACAAGACTACAATGTGAAAGGCATACACTGAAAATTGGTTTTGAAATTATGCAGCCTAACCAAGTGCAGAAAATAAGAAATACAATACCTACAGAGTCCGCAAGGATATTTGTTAGCATTGAATTTCCATATGGAACAACTTCCTTCTTTGAAGTCAACGAATATAAAACATCTCCCAACCTACATGTGAGACATAGGTTGTATTGAGATCATGTACCAATGACTGAAGTATCCCGTAAAAGACTACTGATTCTCAATTTATTACTGCTGTCACTGAATAAGTGCTAATAATATCCTAATCTCTATCGTGCTCTTTTGGTATCCAAAACTTCTCTTCTCCATGCACACAACAGGCAGGAAATTCCAATCAATAGACAATAATTGTCATAGGGTCTGCCGTCTCACATATATACCCAAAACTTCTTGTACAAATCATAAGGTCTGCCCTCTCACTTATATACCCAAAACTTCTTGTACAACTGTAATCAAAAGCCCATCTAGATGATAACCACTACACAAATAACAGGTTAAAAATTAACAGAAAGTGCCAACGGAAACATACGCTGAAAGCGATTTCATCACATGTAGCAAATCTGTCACGCGTTCTCCACTATCATCTTCTGTAATTAAACCTTCACTTCCAGCAAGATCAACAAAAGAAAGCTTGCTATAAAAGTTTTCTCCACTGATCAAATTGTTATAAAATATATGAATTGTGACAATCCTACAATGGGAACAAGAACAAGTATGAATCATAGATATAAACTTTGTAACACTAAGATAAATTTGATGAAAGTTATAGTAAAAATAGGAGCACATAGAATGCCCTGTTATAAGACTGAATTATGTGTATATATGTAACAATGGTGATTTGAAGTTTTCTACCATGGGAAATAATTTCAAAAGATGAGTACCAAGCCTCTTAATTCCATCTTTAATTTTTTCAGCTCATGCCTTATGTGCCATAAATTTACTGTATGCTAGTCATGGGTAGTGAGAAATATCACTCATTTGAACTTCATTTTGTTGCATTGCAATACAAAGAAAGACATTTATTGTCTATAATACTAAAAGACATCACATATGCATCTCCAAATCAAGACTCAATCCTGATTCAAACTTCACAAAGATAGTTTCCTGTGACAATTATCAAGTTCATAGACCCTAATGAAACAGAAAAGGGACAATGGACACAACGGCTAGGTATCCTTAGAACATATTTTGAACTTTATCCTTTCTTTGCCTATTATTATTCATTTCATTCCACCACATATCTTTCATTATAGGTTGCAGATTCAATCATATATTCAGCCATATATACCCCTGACAAAGAGTCATTAGGCTAAAAGTTTTGTATATGATCACTGTACTTGACCTCTTAAATTGTAGAGTCTAGAGTCTAGATTCATGTTAAAATAACCAAACCTTCCAATATATATTCAACCATATCTACCCCTGACAAAGAGCCATTTGGCTAAAAGTTTTGTATATGATCACTGTACTTGACCTCTTAAATTGTAGAGTCTAGTATCACGTTAAAATAATCAGACCTTCAATTATATATTCAACCATATCTACCCCCGACAAAGAGCCATTTGGCTAAAAGTTTTGTATATGATCATTGTACTTGACCTCTTAAATTGTAGAGTCTAGTATCACGTTAAAATAATCAAACCTTCAATTATATATTCAACCATATCTACCCCTGACAAAGAGCCATTTGGCTAAAAGCTTTGTATATGATCACTGTACTTGACCTCTTAAATTGTAGAGTATAGTATCATGTTAAAATAATTTATATATTCACCCATATCTACCCCTGACAAAGAGCCATTTGGCTAAAAGTTTTGTATATGATCACTGTAATTGACCTTTTAAATTGTAGAGTCTAGTATCATGTTAAAATAACCAAACGTTCAATTATATATTCAACCATATCTACCCCTGACAAAGAGCCATTTGGCTAAAAGTTTTGTATATGATCACTGTACTTGACCTCTTAAATTGTAGAGTCTAGTACCACGTTAAAATAATCAAACCTTCAATTATATATTCAACCATATCTACCCCTGACAAAGAGCCATTTACTAAAAGTTCTATATATGATCATTGTACTTGACCTCTTAAATTGTAGAGTCTAGTATCATGTTAAAATAACCAAACCTTCAAATAATGTCTGAGGCCTAGGTGTGGACGCATGGTGATGCTATATAAACCTTTAATATCAATTGAACTAGTTTTTTACAATTTCAGGCATTTTGCATTTAATTAGACAAAATCATGGCAGCGCTCTAACAACAAACATTCATATCTTACATGGGCAAAGAGAATAAAGGACATACAAATGAGAAACATTGAACTTTGACAAGTCATCTCCTCGGCTCTGAAATGCACTTTTCAAGACTCTAGAGAAGTCCAACGGGTCATCAACTTTTTCTTGCGCAAGTTCTACAAAAGATTCAGTTGATCCCATTTTGATCTTTTGCAAATTCTGTCCAGACTCTGACAACAAATCCCGTATCTATAAGAATGAAAAAAATACCTCAATCAGATAAGTAAAAGATAGTCATGCTTAGGTACAAGTACAAACTGCCCTTTATTGGAAGAAAGTTTAAACATTGAACAAATGAAACCTGTTCATTGTAGAACTCAAAAACTGTAGCTGAGAAACTGAATCGAGAAGCAGAATTTGAATCTGAGTTAACCAAGTCTAACAGTTCCTCAAAGCAACGAGCATACAAACCCCGATCATAAGTAGATCCTTGCTGAGTAAAGTGAAATCACATTAGCAAATCCATTCAGCATGCAAGATAATGCAAACTTAGTTCATATAAAACTACATGCACACTAATGCATATATATGTTATAACATACAAAAGAGTGATTAAAGAGCACCGACTAGACAAAAAGATTCTAAAAAGCATTCAACTGCCACAAGAAACCATCTGACAGATAGGAATCAAAGCGACTTGTCCTGTGTAATCTAGTGAGATGTTTGGCTCAAACACTTTCAAATGAACCAGGGGGAGATTTTAGTTATCCAAAGGGTCTGTGTACCAGATAGTGAAACTGTTTAATCCAATAAAATAGCTAGTCGGTCCAGTTACCAAAGGATATCTAGCACGCACAAAAATCAAAAAGATCACTCTCAGATCTTGCACTAGAACATCTCAGACTATTTACAAGTCCTCTAAGAAACACAGGCCAAGCTGCATCTGCATGCATTAAGAAACTAAAGAATCATTCTAGAAAATCAAATATATGCAAACAAAATTATGTGCAGACTACTTAAAAAGATTTCTCCTGTTTTTCTTTTCAGAATACCATAGTGTATGTCTTTCCAGAGCCACTTTGTCCATAAGCAAATATAGAAACATTGTAACCGTCCACTGATGACTGCACAAATGGTTGGACATCACTAAATAGTTCAGCTGCAAAACAAACATAGAATGGAAAAAACGTAAGCAACAACCCTGCAATGCTTTGCTACATGACCAAAAAAGTAAAGGTAAAAAGCCACATTGCATAACCTATCTTCATGTCATATTATGTAACATCGTTAGCGCATAATATGACAGAGAACCAACAAAGAATAACTATAAACATAAAAACACTAATGTGAAACCTTGTCCAACATGGGGCCCAAAAACTCTATCAAACTCAAAATCCTTTTTAGAACCGGAAAGGCTGTCATTGGCAGTATTTATACGGATCGTGCCGTCATTGGGAAACTCGGCAATAGAAGGGCCTTCATCCTCAAATAATGGCCTAGCACGACAATACACTTTTATGTTTCCTGAAAATAAAAAAATTTTTCAAACAAAAATAGAAATTTCATAAGTTCGGTGGAGCGTAATATGATAATAAACCATGAAAAAAATGGGCGACAATTTTACAACTTTTCTGAAATGTATGACAAAGAAAGAATTTTTAATCTAGAGAGGTTTTCCGTACAACCTTTGGCTGTTAACAATTCATTAAACAATCTTCTCTTTTCATTGATCAACGGAGATATGCTAGCTTCAGTTTCAAATGCAGCTTGATCTGGCATTTAAATCGTTCAGACACAAGAAACAAGTGAATATAACCTTAAAAGCTTGTGAAGAAGACGCTATACAATCTACCTACAAAGACACATGCATAAAATTTTAGCGATTTCAGTAACATACGCAAATCATCAATCAGATGTTACAAAGTCTCACAAAAAGCCTTGTTAAAAATTAAAAATTAAAAAAAATATTCGATCTGTTGAGCTAAAAAATCAAAATGACAAACATTGCCAAACAGAAGAATGAGCTTGTTTGGAAATGTTTTATATATAATATTCAATGAAGAGCTAAAATTTTCACCTAGCTTAAAAGTGCTCGAAGCAAGAACACCTAAATAGCGGGTAAGTCGCTCGAATTTTGCATTAGAATACTCCTGCAGTTCACCTGCCTCTTGTCTCAACTCCATGTAATCTTCTTTCACACACTGCACCGGAAAAGTATTAAGAAGATTTCTGATATCTGAAAATAAACATAAATGTACCATAACAGAAGTACGACTTAACATTCTGTAACCGTTTTCATCGACTCAAAATTTCCCACATTTCCACTAAAATCACTAACCACTGAGCTTACCTTGACTTGATCCTTCAACCGCTGGAATTTGAAGGCGAGAGTTTGCTTGGAGAGGCCAGAATTCTCACGAGGAAGAACCGACGCCGTGGAAGAGATCGAGCAGGGCCTCGCGAGTGGTGGAGCCACCTTGTGGTCGTCCTCCAGCTCCGGCACGGCCAATGACTTCCTCACCTCCAAGCCACTCACGTCCCAGCTCCACTTTTTGCTCTGCTCTGCCATTACAAGAACTAACCGCTAAGCTCTCTCACTCTCCTTCTCTTCTAGACTCCACAATCTCTCATCACCTTCAACTCATTTGAACTTTCGCTTTTTGTTTCTTCTTATTTGAGTGACATTGGTAAGTCACTGGCTCTAGTTGGCTCGTTCCTCTTCCCTCTCCGTGGTTTTAAAAAGCCGAACGACGTCGTTTTCGAGGTTGGTTTAGGGACACAAGTTAGCGACACAGGTTTGTCTTCGTTTCAGTCTCGGAGACCCCTAGATTTTGTCTGGCTCAAAATAGACCGTTTGGTCTTTTCCTGGTCCAATAGGTTCTCTCTCTTTTATTCTTAACTTTTGCTTTTTGTGAAAATGCGAAATATAAATCATTAAAAAAATCTATAATCTAATTATAAAAATTTTAAATCGATGATTTTTTAAGCTAGATTTTTAATTTTTGATTTATTTATTTTAATAATTTATATTGTTAAAAATCATTCAGCTTATAATTAGTCCGTTTTTATAAATCAAAATTAATTAATTAATTTTTATTTAGCAATCTTTATTTTTAATTAAACTTAAAATTAATAATTGTTTTCTTTAATTATATTTTAGAAATTTTTAATTTTATTCAATTTTTAATTAATTTTATGATAATTTAATACAGTTGAAATTGAAAAATCTTTTAAGTATTAAATCTCTTATCTCACCAATTTAATTTTCGGTCCAATTTTTGAAGCTTTGAGTATTATTATATTTTAAGTTTTTAAACTGGTGATATACTTTAAAATTTACAATTGATGATGTTTTTTAAACTTCTAGTTTAAAATATTACCCTTTATCTTAATCAATTATGTAAATTATATGATATTGGTAATAATATGCAAAAAGTATATGAATTAAACACATATTTATATGGTTAGAAAGCTTGTAACATTTAAACATTTAATAAAATATGTCTACCAAAACTGTATCATTTAGAGATAAGGATGTATATTATTGGACCTTCTCAAATCAATCCCAAAGGCCCAAAATTAATAAACTTGACTCGGATTGACCGAGTTTCAGGCCAAGCTCAGGACTGGACAATGAACAAATAGGCATGATAGTGAAAAGTAGAGGTCATCTATTCGAAACTTGAATTGGCTAAAACAAAGTTTCTTTTATTTTAGCAAAAATATTTAATTTAACTAAAACAATAATTCGATAAAAATATTTTTATTATTTAAATATTGCAAATTTTACTAGATAATATCTTACTATTAATAAGAAATCATAAAAATTATTTTAAATGATTTTCAATTTTTACACACACACATATATATTAAACATAATCCGCTACACATATTTGTTAATTTAAATCAATTTTTAATTTCATTTTTTATTTAATAATAAATAAGGATATAGAGTAATAGCATATATATTTCTTTAAAAACTTATATTCTTATATTGATATTAAATTTAATAAATATTAGACTTTTTTATGAATTCTTATGGGTTTAGGTGCACGTCAAATCTTCATGCTTGTAAGGGTGTTTTAACCCTCTTTCGGTTAATTTTATTCACATTCTTGTGTGAATTTAACATAAATGTGTTGATGAGATTTAATAAAATATGGCAAGAACTAATTTACAGGAACAAAAATTTGGTCCTATTTTGGTGAGATTGGGCAAAAGTTGCGGCACCAGATAGTTTTCACTAAAAACAGCAAAACATGTGTTATGATATATCAAATATTATGTTTCAATTACTCTGATCCAATCTTATTTCATTAAATCTCATCTATACATTTATATGGGATCTACATAAATATGTGAGATTCACATAAATATGTGGATAAAATTTAACGGAACATGATATAAACAACATAATCGAAATAGGAGATCTGATTCCGTGTTATGACTGACCTCTGATTTCGACTTCACAAATATAAAAACAGGCCCACTAATCTTTAAGTATCTTTTGTTAATTATTAAGGCAACTCACTAAATATTTTTAAAATTTATATAATTACATTAATATCGTCTTAATATAGTGTTTCAGTGCCTTTTATACATATATTGCATTTTTTAATTAACATCCAACTATATTTTGCTATTAACATGACATTATTTCTACTAATAATATTATTAGATTACGGTAAATTTTATTGTTTAGCGATTAGATCGACTATACTCTATGGAGCGGGGTATTAAGCCATCAAACAATTGCATAGTTATAAGTTAATGGTAATAGAATGTGAATATTCCGTTAGATATGCAATCTTATTATAAGAGATAAGATAAAAAATGTAACGGTAAGAGACAAATTAAACATAACTAATATTATTGAAAATTTAAGAAAAACAAACTTAATTGATTTTTACATGTTAAAAGAAGATATTCAAATGCTCTAATAAAAATATATGAAAAATATTATATTTATAATATATAAGAGAGAAACGAAGGTCTAATTACTTTCACGCTTAATGTTATTATTATTATTATCATCATAACCACCCATCATTGGCATTTATTTTTCTTTGTATTAACTTGTTTGATTTATTTTTTATCTTATCTATTTTTATCATATTATTTAGTTTATTACTTAATTTATATTTTTTATTAAGTATTTTTTATTATTATTTTTATGCGAGTCATTTAAAAACAATCTTTTGAACTAGTTCAGCTGGCTTGAACTCAACTCCAGGAATAAAAATTAAGTCAACCATGAGAATGCACTTTACATCTAAGAAGATGGGAAACTTACATTCCCTCTAAGTTAAGAACACGATTGGCTTAGCCTTTGATTGGATTGAAGGAAAGCAAGAAAAAAGAAAGGAAGAAAATTGAACTTTTCTTGGTTTTCTCCGTTTGAACAAAAATAAGCAGAGAGAAAGTAAAAGAATGGAGAGAAAATTGAGGAAAATTTGAGCCAAATATATTTTTTCTTAAATTGATGAAAAATGAAAAAAAATTCAAGACAAGAGAAACCCAATATATGTAAATTATCAATATAAGTTTCAATTCCTTCCCAAACAAAGAAAAGAAAATCTCATTTCTCTTCTATTCTTTTCTCCTCTCTTTCCCTTAATTTTTTCTTTTCTTCCCTTTGCACAATCCAAGCAAAGGTTTAATGTGTATTATTTGTATTCCCTGTCAAGCATTGCATGACATAAAGGTCAAAAAGAAAAACAGAAGAAAGAGCATAAGAGGGAATTTTTTTCCCTCAAATTTTTAACTCACCACCCACTCTCTCTCTTTCGTCCATTGGCGGCTCTTTGCTTTTCTTTCTCACAAGAACAATGCCCAAAGCATCAACACATGGTACAAAACACACCTAAGCTGCCATTTACTCTGAAAAATTTTCTTCAGCCAATCCTCTCAGTTGCTTCCTCTTTCTCAGCTTCGTTGACCTGCAATTGGTGGGTTTTCTTTTTCTCAAAATCTTTTTTCATTTTCTCATTCTGGATCCTGCCACAGTTTCCTCTCTAAATTTGGCAAATGCCACTTCTCTTACTCACTACCTGTCCTTATTTTTCCTTTTTTATAGCAACCCTTTTCTTCTCCTTATCTGCTGGTTTATTCTCAGAGTTACAAGTAAGTGAAAGTTTGGAAAGTTCGAAGCTTTCTCGGTTTTTTGTTGCTTATCAGAGTATATATACATATATATATGCTCTATATTGAGTACGGTTATGGCGAGAGAGAAGATTCAGATCAAGAAGATTGACAACGCCACGGCTAGGCAGGTAACCTTTTCGAAACGGCGTAGAGGGCTTTTCAAAAAGGCTGAGGAGCTCTCAGTTCTGTGTGATGCTGATGTTGCTCTCATCGTGTTCTCTTCGACTGGGAAGCTCTTTGAGTACTCCAGCTCCAGGTCTCTCTTCTCCTTTATTCAATGCATGTCTGTCTATTTGTGTCTGTGTCTTCTTATTTATTTCCTGCATAACTATGCGTACTTTTGTGCAAGTTAGAACAGTGATCTCCTGGTTTTGCGCTGAGAATAGATGTTTTAGTTGATTTTTGAAGAACGAGAAATGAGCATTTCTAGGTAAATTGGTACCTTTTCACCATCTGAACTAGTGTCCAGTCTTGTCATCATTTCACGTCAGATACCATAACCTGAAGTTCCAGTGTCTTGCTGTCCTTCTGATTGGTCTGAATAACTTCCGTTCTTTGATGAAGTATTGATGTACCATTGGTTACAACGTTCTTTAGTTGCTGAATTCAGATTGCTTCCAAATGCTTATCTATTTATCCCTTCTTCTTCTTGTTTCTTCTCTAGTTGCTTATCCTCCCTTTTATCTTTTCTATGTGTGTTTTTATGGTGTTCCTGATTATATATATATATATAAAAGGATGGTGATCATGGATGGTCCCTCTGTCTTTCCACTGTCCTCTAGTGGATAAGGTATTTGCCGGGTAGAAAGAGCTCAATACTGATTGAGATCTGGTGATGTATTAAGGTTTCATCGATTGTAAGAACCTACAATTATTGAAAAAAAGACCAATAAAGTTACATTATCGTTGGAATCAGACGTGTTTTAACATTATGATTGAATTCCTACGTATTAGAGACAAGTTAAACAATCAACTAAACTAGAGTTCGTGTTGCCTCTGTGTGATAATCTTATCATGAGACTTAAGGTATTAAGATTGTTTAAGAAACTTCTGAGGATTACTTAATTAGTCTAAATATTGCCAGAATAGCTTTATGTTTAACCTACTAACTTAGAATGGAAGGTTATTAATTAGAGAATTATTGCGATATACTGCCTTTTCTTATTACTTTCGGATCTGTGGTTTTCTTAAACCCAATTGAAATAATTGTTGGACCAATGACATTACATTATTGATGCTATTTATATTGGTAGGTTTTAATTAATAATGCCATTGCTTCGTTGTGAATTTGCTATTTCCTGGTCGTTCTCTTCATTTACTGCCAAGGAGAGCATGGCAATGCAACAACGTCCTGTATCCATTAACAAAAACCATATTCATTTGTCTTTTATGACAAACTATGGTGCGTAGTTCAGAAGAAGAAAGTTATAGAGGAAGCTCAAGAAAGACAAACGCAAAGGTTTCATGAATTGCTAGGACAGCAGCTGAGGTGACTAGACGTCTGTCTTTCAACTTAAAAGTTATCAGAAGATGAAAATGCAATCGAAAGCTTGGAAAGTATAACTTAGCAAAAATTTTGGATATGGTTGGTTTTGATGGAGTTGGACATGATCCAGAACACAAGCATGTCTTATTATAATGCACTGTCAAGAACTGCAAGTTGAAAAACCAGCAAGTCTTTTGTCACTCATAAGATTGCTTCAAGTAGCAGTGATCGAAATTAGAAAGGATATTATAATTCTTGATGAGATTTGTGATTCAAGAGGAGACCTTAAATTTTTTTAATCTCTTGACATGAAATCATGATAATACTACATCAACTTATTCCTTTAAAGTTTCTTTTTGGAGTTCCTTGTAATTGTTGCTGGATATAGAGTGAAAATGTCCTCTACTGCAGTATCTTATCTGTACTGATTCGTGAAACTGGATCAAAGGGAATAGAGTATAAAACCTCTTCTAGGTAATGACTTTATGAATTTTTTTGTTATGAAGCATGAAGGAAATCCTGGAAAGGCATAATTTGCTTTCTAAGAATCTTCCTAAGTTGGAACAACCATCACTTGAGTTGCAGGTTTGTAGTTTAACTTTGTCAGTATTTCTTTTCCTACATGTCATAAAAACTCTCAGAACAGTAAGAAAAGTTTTGATTCAACAGTTCATTAGGACAGGACTTCTCTTTTACATATATTGCTAACTCTGAATTGTTATGGAAATACTACTCCTTTTTTCACTCTCTTTTCTGGATAACATAATTTGCCTGCTAAAATTATAATGACGGGTTCTTTTCATGCAGCTGGTAGCAGACAGCAACTCTTCCAGGTTAAACAAGGAAGTCGCTGACAAATGCCAGAAATTAAAGTATAATCTTGACTCGTTATTAGCTATTGAATTATTATGATTTACATTTACTTCATTACCTTGGATCCCTTTAAAGCAGGCAGATGAGAGGGGAAGAGCTCCAAGGACTAAACCTAGAAGAACTGCAGAAACTTGAGAAGTCTCTTGAAGTTGGATTGAGCCGCGTGATCGAAAAGAAGGTTATTAAGTAAGCTGTTCTTTTTCTGATAAAATCACATTATCATGATTGTTGTTAACATTACATTACATTTTTGGTGTTGAACACAGGGTGAGAAAGTTATGAAAGAGATTGGTGACTTACAAATAAAGGTGAGTCACCATTGTTGGCGATCTTTTGCAAGCAACTCGAGTGGTTTTGAGTTTGGTTTTTTCTCTATTTCTTTGTGAAAAGGGACACTTAATACATATATTAAAAACAAACAAACTTTTTGCAGGGAATGCAATTGAAAGAAGAGAATGAGAGTCTAAGACAACAAGTAAGGATGTTCCTGGCTACGTTCGTGCAACATAACTAAACAAATACATTTAACGTTATTGATCTCAAAATATGTTCTAAATGTGCAATGGAAGGTCGTGCAGATATCAAATGGTCACAGATACATTTCAACAGACACAACAGAGAATACGGTTTGCGAGGAAGGGCAGTCATCAGAGTCTGTAACCCATGTCTGCAACTCCTCCAATGGTCCTCCTCCACACGACTACGAGAGCTCGCATACGTCCCTCAAATTGGGGTTAGTGAAACTTGCTCGTAGCTTCTTTCATTTATACCTTAGCTTCAACTATACGTATTACTGTAACTTGTGTGTTCTTCTTAACTATATGCTCTTTTTGCAGGTTACCATAATTTGGCTGAAAATGGAAGTTGGCGGATGATCTGGAAATGAAAGAACAAAACTTCGCTTCTGAAGTTGAGGTCATTAACATTGTATTAACTGAACGTAAATCTAATCAACCCACAGATATGAATCCACTTAGGTACTGAAGCTTGTGTTCCCTTTTCTATTTTTTTGCTTTTTGTTATGATAATCATTTCAAACAACTGAAATTAACAATGGCGCAAAGTCAAGAAGTCACAGCTTAGATCTAGCTAAAGTGTTAAGAGAGGAAGCGACAGAGGAGCAGGAGGAAGGAAGACGATGAACGGTGAGGGGGAAAGGAGGGAAGCTAAGCCAAAACGACGTAGTTCGTTTTAATGAGGTTTTAAATGATGACAGGTGTAAAAGTATTATTGGATGAGTGTAACGGCTAGGAAGTTTGTTATTAATGGGTGTAACGAGAAAAACGATTAACGAATAAATTATTTTCTCTCTCTACAGTCTAGCGAGCCTTTTGTTTTTCTTCTTGAATCTAATATCGAAAATTGCAAATTAGGGTTTCTATACGTAAGAAGTTGGTATCAGAACTCAAGAATCATAGAAGGCATAGCAGAGAGCACACGCTCTCATAATTTGAAACATATGAAGGAAAATATAAAATTACAACGCAAGAGATGGAGTTGCATTATAAAAGAAACTCACAAGATTGAAAGGGGCTTGATGTTGGAATTTGAGAAAGTTATGTTGGTTACCCGTATCACATTCCAAGATCCCATTAGCGATTTGAAGGAGCTTAAGCAAGAGGGGATTGTCAACGATGTTGGTTTGACCTTTTGTAGCATACGATGGTGGTGACGCCAGCACCCTATTGGCGAGCTTATTCTTCAAAGGTCTCAGACAAGAGATAGAATACCCGGCGAAGATTTGGGTTCCAAGAAGCTTACAATAGAATTTTGGATACCGTTCCTTACTGGCTAATATCGGCCGTGCCGGATTAAAATTGGTGCGAAACAAATGATCGATTGTACCAAAATTAAATACCGGTCAATACTGATCCATTTTTATAATACTGGTCAGTACAAGCAGGTGTTCAAAATATCGGCTAAATATCGGCGCTGGGTGTAAGAAAAGAAGGGATGGAGGAAGAAAGTCAGGAGATAAAGCAATCTGCAATCTTATTACAAGCTATGATAGGTAATTCTTCTTCCTCTAAATTCTAACAAATGAAAGGGGTGGGAAGATATCAGGAAGAACCATCCATGTCTTGGTAGATGGGGGTAGCAAACATAATTTTGTGGATGAAAATTCATGAACCAAATCGTAATGGCATTGAGGAGATAGAACCAATGATGATCTCAGTAGGAGAAGGGTTATAGATCAAATGAAACAAGTCCTGCAAGAGTTTAAGGGGATGAATATGAGTGGATAAAAATTCAACACAGATGCATTGATTATAGATACTAGGATGACTTGACTTGAATGGAAGGGCCATAAGATTG
>JANVCQ010000232.1:3035255-3049350 GCA_025531925.1 Erythroxylum plowmanianum
GTCAGATAATTTTATTGTATCAGGTATTAAATCATTAAGATCTCATTTATAACACTGCATGTCTAAATCGACGACATAATTTTTGGAAGATTATCTTTTGTTATCCGTAAAGATTTTGGGTTGATAGTTTTTGTTATCCGTTCAAGGTTGACACAGCAGAATTTGCAGTCTTTGAGATACAGCGGGACTTAATTAAATCAATACATTATCAGGTAAAAATGTCTAAAAACAACTTTTTATTTATGTCTGTAGGAATACAAAATAAAAAACAAGAATGAATCATATTAATAATTGTCATCAAAATCTACGACAACAATGCTAAAACAAAACTGGTGAAGATTGTGGCAAACAATCCTATGTTATACAGGAAGGAGTTTCCGAAAGCTTCCCATCTCCATTTTACATAACATCAACAGAACAAAGTAGCTTCACAAAAATTGCATGGAAACAACTGGGAGAAGAAACAAACCAAGCTATCAGACAGCTGGTCCCGATTACCATCCTCAACGACATCAGCTAAATTCCAGCACCATGGACATTTAAACTCTCATCAATTCAGCCTAAACCTAAGCAATGAATAAATTTCACAAAATTTTGCATCTGAACAAATTATAGAAAACGAGGACATACCTTCCCTAACCACCAAAGCCCCATCTACACAAGCAGAATCGCAAGCAATTATCAAATGTTGGTGTGTAGCAAAACATGGGTAGAATAAAGAAAGATGTCTAATTTACGATTAGAGATGCAAAGAAATACTAACGTTAATGCAAGGGACGGAACCTCATTTACTGACAACAACAGTGCGGCTCTTCCCTGCTCCAACTTTGATAATTTTATACCAACTGATCAAACAGCAGCTAGAAAATATTGATCAAACAGCAACTAGAAAATGAGCCACAATCAGCCACCAGGCACTTTGATGTTAGATTAACCCACTTAAAAGCGTAAATCTTTAATCACGCAGAAACGTATAAGAATACAAAGTTATTGTTTAGATAGACTTAACTTCAGAAAAGATGAGAAGCAACTGTCCTTTGTCCGTCCATTGGAGGGAATTTTAAAAAAATTCTTTACCAAGTAAAGTAACTCATAAATGATGAAGAAGTAGAAAAGAAATCAATCACCTCTCCCATCTGGCTTGGAAAGTTTAGAAATAACCATACACCGCACGTTGAAGTGCAGCTCCTTGACCCAGTTGACCCATCTGTGCACATAATAAAAACTTCATGAGTTAACATTAACAGTTTAGAATAATAAAAGCATCCAGACGAATTCTTGGCTAAACAAATCACGCCTCATTTCGCTCCCATGCATAACATTGTCCTTCAACATCCAAGACTACACAATGACACAATGATACATCAGAAAAGAAAAAGCATACAATTAAATAAAACTCCAACATCGAATTGCATTTCTTAAGTACTAACATTCTTCCCAATAAGAAACAAATAATTTGATATTACCAACAAAACTTAAGCAAGATAAGGTAAAATCGGGCCTGAACAACAAACTCGTACAACATCAACGCGTCCTCCGCAGCGTCAAACACCAAACCCTACACATAACATAACATAACTAAAAATAAAATAAAATAAAATAATGTTGAAATTATAAAACTGATAAACGACCTATAAAATTCAACTAAATTCCTAAGCATAAACAAACCTCGCAACATGATTCGCACTCCTGGCTACATTGTCCCTCGTCATCGATGGAAAGCAACCTGATTTGGTCAGTAAAATGAGATTCAGCAAAGCCGAAGGAAAAAAAAAAGCACACAAAGAAAGGAAAACAAGACCTTTTGTTGAAGCTTAAACTTCAAAGTTTCGAAGCCATTGTCAGAGTTGCAATCATTTTTTCGAAGAACCATAGCTTTTCTCTCCTGAAATTATTTTTCAGTTGCGTGCTTTTATTTTCCCTTGAAAGCTCGAGATTTGTCCAAAACGGGTTTATCATAATCTCTTAAAGAATCTACAAAAGCCAATAAAATCGTCAATAAAGCAAAGCCGAAGGAAGAAAGCACACAGAGAAAGGAAAACGAGACCTTTTGTTGAAGCTTAAACTTCAAAACTTGGGTTTTTGCTTTCCCTTGAAAGCCCTATCTACTGACCACTGACCACTACCTTCTTTGTCGGTGGTGGACAAGGAGATGAAGCCGAAGGAGAGACAAAGGGCGGTGGAGAAGGAGATGAAGCTGAAGGAGAGACAAAGGGCTTTGTCAGTGCATAAGTCTTGACATTTAAATTCAGAGGCATGATATACTTAATAAATTGAGAGACATGATACGAACCGTCAAATTAAATGGACTAACGGGATGGATTTCGTGGTCGTCCATCCCGTTCATCCTTAGTATATATACTTAATAACTTCGGATCTAGATATGACATTTTTACCTGAGTTTGGCTAACCTAAAGTTAATGAACTCAGACTCGAGTTGATTGAGTAATTTTTTATTTTTAAACTTCGAGTTAGGTTCAGGCTTTAGATATGTGGCGTGATCCAATCCAAAATTTGTATTTTTTTGCCTTATTTTAATATAAAAAATTATATAATTTTTAAGTTTAACCTGACTATATCAGGCTCAAACTTAAGTCGTAAATTTTAAAGATCTGTTTAAACCTCGAGTTAGGATCTAGCTCTTATACAAAATTTTAGACCAAAATTAGGCCTATGGGATCTGAGGCCTATCCAATCCAATGTTATCCTTATATGGGTCAACTAATTTCTTTGCCTGGTAAGCAAGAGGAGTTACAACAAATATTAAAGGAATACCAAAATGTCTGTTAGGAGCTGGTTTACCACCATCAAGGGTTTATGATCATCAAAGTCAGTTGAAGGAAGGAGTAGTACATGTGAATTGAGGCCTTATAGGTATGCATGAGTGCAAAAAACAAGCAGTTTAGGAGTTGGTTTAGGAGATGCTACAAGGAATTACCATGAAAGTATAGGCTTCTTTATTTCTTCTGTCGTTTTAGTTAAAAAGAAATATATATAAGTTGGAGGTTTTGTATTTACTGTACAGCTTTGAATAAAAGCACTATTAAAGATAGCAAACCTTTAACTTAATTTTTATCCAAAATGCTTTTGCTTGGACATCTAAAGATACAACATTTTTTAGTCGGGTCTTTTATTTTATGTCTTATAGTAAATCGATTGGTTGTAGTTTAGTAACAATTATTTTAAGACTTTATTTATCTTGTACATATTTAGATGTATATGATAAAATTTATGGGATAATTATATATTATAAATGAATTCATATTGTATTTATGTATTGTCCCTATATTATTCTTAATAATTGTTCTATTAAGACTAGACATTAATAAAAAGTAAAAAGAATAGCACGTGTTATATTTTTCCTTATAAAGAAAGCAATCGATCTCATAGACTTAAATATGGAGATACTTAAACAAATGTATGGGTGTTTGTTGTAGAACAAATTCACTGAACTAACCCAATATGAGAAATTCATTTGAAACATTACTAATATGTCTATAGAATTCTTATTTTGATAATTGTACAAGTAATCATTTAACTTGAGGCCTCCAAAGTTGTTTTGTATAGGAATTGTTATGTTTTGATACTACTTATGACTTATTTAATCATAGATCGTTCAGTTGATGAATGTAACATGAATTATATAGAGGTAGTTGAGTGATCAAGATAAAATTCATCACCCAAAAATAATTAGGGAGAATGTTCTATTGTTCTCGATTACTATTAATTCGATAAATCCTTGGCTAAAGTATAATAATATTTTGTAAACAGTTCATGAATGTCATTAATTGAATAAATAACTAATAGCAGAGAAATAATATGATTGGACTCAAAAAGAGTAGATATTAATTCTATGCCCTCTATAATTGGAACATTATATTATGAAATGACTGAATTATATGAAAATATCATGCACTGAAAGGTTAGTCAAAATTACTTTTGACATTCTTAAATATTTAGGTGGTTATGATGCGTTGCTAACTATCAATCTTGATCTATAATTATAAATTATTTAATTAGAGAATTAAAGATAAATTAAAATTTTAATTTATATAATTCTAATTATGAATTAAAATTAAAATTTATAATCATTGATAACATATTTGAGAACCTAATGAATCATACATAAAGAACAAGTTGTAGACAGCAAATTTATGTTAATTAAGTTGAACTTCATTGTAAAGTTCATATTTCATAAACAAAGATCAATATGAGATATTGAATCTTATTTTGACATAATTGATATTTAATTCTAATTAAAGTTTAATTAAAATTCAGTTCTAATTTCAATTAAATTACTAAAACATCTAAAATTTATTATAAATATACTTAAGCTCAAATAAAGTTACCACTTCTTCCTTAGTTCTCTTTATAAGAGTTACATAGCTATCTAAACTTGTTCCGTAGATACAGTTGAAAGTTTGACATTTGTACCACGACAATGGTTAAAATAAATCAAATTTATAAACTATTCATCAGATACGACAAGAAAATGATCAATTTGAAGAATAGGATACAAATTACGATTTACGTTTTACTATGATTTATGTGTAAATTATTTTATAAAATTAAAGTAATCTTAATATTTAAGAAATTAAAATATAAAAAATTTTCGTAACTATTTATGCGCAATCGGGATCTAATCTCGTCGACAAACTCAAGAAGATGTTAGTGCAAGCACTAGTTCTTGCTCTCCTTAATTTCAACCAACCTCTAATGATTGAAGCAGATACACTTGGAGAAAAAATAGGAGCAATTCTGACGCACGATGGGCATCCTTTGGCTTGTTTCAGTAAGACGTTATCATCAAGGTATCTTCATTTATTAACTAACGAATATGAGTTATTGGCACTAGTTATGACAATCAGACAATGGTCTCATTATAATACCGAAAGACATGCAAACTTAACTATAGAAGTTTGAGATTCTGAATCAAAAGATCATTTCAACAAATGAAACTGTCAAATCTTTTGGGATTTAATTTTGAGATTTAGATATAACAAGGGTATGGAAAACAAAGACGTTGATTCTTCATCCGGATATTCTATTTGCTAAAATGTGTTCAGGCATTCAAACTGATTCGTTACAACAAATTCAACTTAGAAACATGATTCAGTTGTTGCAAGATGCAATTCACAAATTCCAACAAGGCGTTATTGTTAAATCATTATGTTCTTGGATTAATAATACACTACAATAGACAGAGAGATTGACTATTAGAACAAATCCCAAGTCGAAACACCAAATCATCTGTATGTTCCATCGCAGCTATAGGAGTTAGAGGTCACTCAGGCGTTCTTTTACCCTTTCAGAAGCAACAATTGTACCTTTTTCTTAAGAAACGACAACTGACATCCGCCAGTTTGTAAGAAAATTTTAATTGTTCACTTTAATTGATATAGCCATTAGCCACCACCGTAACTCAAGCAGATTAACACCGACACCCATCATTTGTACTCGCAACTTGGCAGGGGCCTCGCGAATGCAGGCATGCCGGCATGTAGCTTTTCAGATTTTCTGTTCCATTTTTACGTACCAATTTTATCTTATTTGATTTCAATTATTTATTTACATAAGATTTATATAAATAAATGGTTAAAATTAAATAAAACAGAATTAGTAAATAAAAAATAGAACAGAAGATCATATTCCCCAATGTAGCCCCCTCTCTCACAAATTAAGACGTAGGCTCTCTCTCATTAGGGAGACCTTAGGTCCAAAGTGCAATGGAAGTCACCATCCTAGGCATGAGCTTTCATGATCACCCATTGACCCCGTCCACGTACAAATAGAAAATGATAAAGAACTCAGTATGATCCCTCTGTGTAGACTACAAGAAAAATTATTGGAACTAGTTTTACCGATAAGAATAAGGGAGCGCTTGGTTCATAAAAAATAATGTAAATAAATATAGGAAGGAATGGAAATAGATATAATCATTATAATTATGATGGTTGGTTAAGATGAAGGAATGATTACCATTATCTTTGATAGTGATTGGTTTGTTAAAAATCTTGAGAAATAAAAATTTGTTAAAATTTTGTTTATATCAAATTTTAAATATAATTTAATTAATTATATTTTATACATCCTATTTATAATAACATAATGTTCAAAACCAAGTATATTGTGATATTTTTTTTTCCACAATTTCAAAATTTGTATTTTTAAAAAAATTCTATTTGTATTTATTACCCTTAAATTAATATTATTTGGTAAGTTTATAATTTATTATGATTGTTTAAATTACTATCAAAAACTGTAAATTTAATAATAATAATCACATACCCCTAAATCTATTCACCCTCATTGAATAATTCAATTAATTAAGGGATGCATAAAGCTCTTGTACCAGGATAATAAATCAATGATTCCTATTCCTCTGAATTAGCAGAGGAATGGAGGATTACCAAAAATTAGGTAATGAAAATGTTACCCCTTTAATGATAGTTTGATGCTAAACACAAAATTTCATTTCATTCTTATATATTTTTCTCTATTACCCCAAACAAGCATACCCTAAGACTTAGTGACCAATTAGTTTTGGAAGGAATTGCTATGATTGACACAGCAATGACGACATCAAAAATTGAAATCCAGATGATCCCTACAGAATATAGGAGCAAATACGACAAACCAAGGCATGGACAACAAGTAGATGGTTCAATTATTAGTATTAGAGAATACTTACAAGAATGCTTTATCGAATTTCCCGATATATGTACTGACATGAGATATACAATGACAGAAGTAGGATTAAGAGACTTAAGCATGCATGGCTACCTTGCTATACTTGGATTAGATTTCTTATTAGGTTATAATAAGATGATTACTATTACAAAAGAATATATTATATTTATTTGTCCAAACCCTATAGGACATTGGCTATGGTTGGTGGTGCCTTTCTGCTTAAAAAACGCACCAGCTGTATTCCAGGAAAAGATGGCTTTACAGCTGTCTACATTGATGATATATTAGTTTTTAGCAAAACAAAGACAGAACACCAAAAGCACTTAGAAACCATCACGGAATCATTATTTCAAAGAAAAAGATAGAACTAGCTAAGAACCAGGTACAATTCTTAGGTGTCAGGATAGGAAATGGTACAATCCACACATCGCCCAAAAGTTAAAAGATTTTCCCGAATCTTTGTCTGACTTAAAGCAAATACAACAATTCACGGGTCCGCTCAATTATGCAAGACCTTTTATTAAAGATTTAGGTAAGTTGCAAGGTTAACAATTTAAGTAAACAACTTTGATTTACTGCTACAGTGTACGCCTTCAACAGCTACAGTAATTGAGCCTGATATTCAACAGGCAATCCAATGAATGTTGAGCCTGATATTCAGATAGAGGAGACTCCATAGGAATAAATGTCAGATCAATGTCCAGAGCTGACTGTCAATGCAGTCATCCCTCAAGCCGAATAGTCGCCCTTTATTCAGCTTTATGATGATATTAATTTAGAACTGCCAAGGGACTGTAGGTAGGACCTTCAAGCCTATTATTAAAAATTACGTTCGGATTCACAGACCGCACCTCCTTGTTCTAGTGGAACCTTGCATAAGTGGGACTCGGGCGACAAAAGTCGTTAGGAGTTTAGGTTTTACTCAATCCTTCAGAGTAGAAGCTGAGGGCTACTCAGGCGGCATCTGACTACTTTGGAAAGAGGACATCGAAGTCAGCATTTAGATAGCTCACCGCCAATTTGTTCACATCAACATTATTTGGGACCATGTGGCGTTTGATTTTATAGCCGTTTACGCTAGCCCTACGTACTCACTGCAACATTATCTATGGCAGTATCTGAAGAAAATTGCCAGGATAACTATTAAACCATGACTTGTGGGAGGGGACTTCAATACTAAATTGGAATGCACTGACAAACATAGCAACTCCCGACTCCAACCTATCGTTAATTCCAAATTTCGTGACTGTGTGCATCAGTGTCAGCTGCAGGATTTAGGATTCACAAGACCTCAGTTCACCTGGTGGAGGGGGCAAATCCTTGTTAGATTAGACCGGCCTTCTGTTCTAATTGGAATGCATTGACAAACGTGGCAGCTCCCGACTCCAACCTATCGTTAATTCTCATTTTCGTGACTGTGTGCATCAGTGTTAGCTGCAGGATTTAGGATTCACAAGACCTCATTTCACCTGGTGGAGGGGGCAAATCCTTGTTAGATTAGACCGAGCCTTCCGTTCTAATACCTGGCAATCTATCTTCACGAACACCACAGTTACCACCTTCCCTTTCTGAAATCTGACCATAGGCCTTTATTAGTGTCGCTTTCCAAAAACACGCACTCTCCTCCTACAACTAGATCCTTTACCTTCCAATCAGCTTGGGTAATGCATGCTGATTTTAACAAATTTGTAATAGAAAATTGACTTCCTACCGGATCTGCTCTTAGCAACGAAATGAAAATATTTTCTGTCAAGTTACAGCAATGAAATTCGACCACGTTCGGGAACATTTTTCATCGAAAATAGCGTCTAATGGCAAGGTTGGAAGGCCTTCAAAAACAATTAGAAGAGACTGACTCCACCTCTCTCAAAGGGCTAGAGGAACATCTACAGTTGGAACTGGAGCAAGTCCTTTACCAAGAAGAACTATACTGGCACCAGAGATCCAGGAGCCAGTGGTTAGGCCAGGGTGACAGAAATTCTAGATACTATCATGCACTCACCATGGCCAAACAACGACACACTCAGATTCAGGCCCTGAAAGATGAAAATGGGCATGTCCTGACAGATCCTAGGAGCATTCGCAGACTCGCTCAACAATTTCTCGCGACTTTTTATTCTACTGACAACCAACCTACTCCTGGCCAGCTTATTCATGGTCAATTCCCCCCTCCCACCCCAAGCGTTAGCCGATCTGGACAGCCCACTCCAGTATGTTGAAATCAAGACGGCTTTCTTCACTATGGCTCCTAAAAAAACTCCAGGTTTTGATGGCTTATCCGCGTTATTTTACCAATCCCAATGGGATATTGTGGGCCCCTCTTTGACTATATTCCTTCAACACATTTTTCAGCACGAAATTTGGGATTCTGCCCTAAACTGCACCATTATAGTTCTCATATCGAAGATACAGTCTCCCACTTCAATTTCGCAATTTAGGCCTATTGCTTTATGCTCGGTGGTTTACAAAGCCATTATCAAAATTATTGTCAATAGGTTTAAACCCTACCTTGACAACCTGGTAGCCCCCACCCAATGCAACTTCGTCCTTAGGTGCTTGATTTCAGATAATATTATTATCGCCCAAGAAGTCATGCACACCATGGAAAAAGAAAACCGATCAAAAAGGCATAATGGCTCTAAAGGTGGATCTCGAGAAAGCTTATGATAGACTGTAATGGGACTTCATTCTAGACACTTTAGTCAACATAGGCCTTCCCGAATCCCTGATTAACCTCATTATGAAGTGCATATTCTCGGTTTCCCTACAAGTCAGGTGGCATGGAGAACTTAGTGAGCACTTTATTCCTTCTAGGGGTATTCGACAGGGGGACCCATCTCGCCTTACATATTTGTCCTATGCATAGAACGTCTCGGGCACTCAATTACACGAGTTGTGACTCAAGGACGCTGGCAGCCGATTAAACTAGGCAAAAATGGCCCACCATTCTCTTACCTTTTCTTCGTTGATGATCTCATCCTTTTCTCGGTAGCTTCTATTGATCAAGTGACCACTATTAGGGAAATTTTAGAGACCTTCTGTGCAACTTCGGGTCAAAAAGTTAGTCATGCTAAATCTCGGTGCTATTACTCCAAGAATATTTCTCCTTCGAAGTCTTCTCGTTTAAGTAGTGCCCTAGGTTTCACCCAGACGAAAGATCTAGGACAGTATCTTGGAGTTCTACTTCTGCAAGAGCGAGTGACCAAGCGAACCTTCCAGTACATTATTGACAAAGTGCACCAACGCTTATCCGGCTGGTCTTCTAAATTGTTGTCATTTGCAGGCCGTATCACCCTCGCTCAATCGGTCATAGCAGCCTTACCTAGCTACACTATGCAGACGGTCAAATTGCCAAGAAATCTTTGTGATGCACTGGAGAAATTAATGTGCCAATTCTTGTGGGTCTCGTCTACTATAAACAAGTGGATTCACTCGATGAATTGGGAAGACGTGTGTAAACCTAAAGAAATGGGAGGTCTTGGCATTAGAAAAGTTCGGGCAACAAATGATACTTTCTTATCAAAATTAGGATGGACTCTGATCTCCAAGCCTAATTCATTTTGGGTACAGATCCTCTCGGCAAAATACAATTTTGATGCCAACAACCTCCCTACCTCTATTGACACAAAAGGAGGCTCCATGATTTGGAAAAGCATCAAAACTACTTGGCATCGGGTGCTCCAGGGCATCAAATGGATGCTTGGAGATGGCGCTAGAACTAGATTCTGGATGGATCCTTGGGTGGAGGGTGTGGGACCTCTTCTCCCCCACGCAACCACCCCCTTCTTCCTCTTTCAAGTACCCTCCGTGTTCAACATTTGGTGGACATAGATGGCAATTGGAACTAGGCTGCAATTCAAGCTTGCCTCCTGTCGACGATTTGCAAATTAATCACAGGAACTCCCGTCCCCTAGGCAAGGATAAGTTAATCTGGGGCATTTTTGACACTGGTCATTTCACTGTAGCTTCAGCCTACTCCATGTTAATGGAGCATACTGACTCCGCAACTGATGGAATTTGGAAGGTAATCTGGCAAGAAAAAGGCCCCCAATGCATTCGATCATTCCTTTGGCTTCTCGCACACGATCGGCTACTCAATAACCAACATCGTGCTTGACGGCACCTCACTACGGATGGATCGTGCTACCACTGTGGCCTTGAGGAATCCGCGTTACATACTGTGCGACACTGCGTCAAAGCCCGACAAGTGTGGACCTACTTCCCCCCTCACTTAGTTAATGATGGGTTTTTTACTCTGCCAGCTCGTCAGTGACTCAGGACAAACCTCAAACACCATCGACGCGTTTTAGGACAGAATTGGTCGATCCTTTTTGGAGCTGCGTGTTGGCTCCTTTGGACTTGGCAAAATATGACCCTTTTTGATGACTAGTTTGCTTGACCGTCCTCACCTATTTCTCTTCTTTTGTCTTTTGCAGATTAAATTCATAAGTCCGTTGCTTGGCAAAGCACAGCTAGTGCGGGACATCGCCCTCACGATGAACAACTCGTAGGATGGTGCAATCCTCATTCTCAGCCACAGCAGGAGGCATTCTACGAGACAGTACAGGCAATTAGCTTGGAGGTTTCGTTCAAAATCTCGGCTAGTGCTCACCGGTGTTTGCCGAACTCTGGGACGTATTTATAGGGTTCACGCTTAAGTGAAACCTCGGTTATCGCCGGATTGAGTTGGAAGTAGACTCGATAGCGGCAATCAACCTCCTTTATTCCTTGACAAGACGGACTATGATTTCCAATCTCATAGTTCAAGGCCTTAATGAACTGCTTATTCGAAACTGGACAGTCATCTCTCGTCATATCTATCACGAGTGTAACAGATGTGCTGACTGGCTAGCCAACTATACGGAGCATTTTGACTTTGGACCCTTTTTTCTAGAGACTACATCCAATAGTTGCCACATTATCCTATTAGAGGATATGTCGGAAATCTGTTTCCCTCGCCTCCTTATGTAATCTGTTTTCTTCCCTATTATATTACCTATTATATTAGGTAAGTTCATAGGTCCCATCTCTCAAAAGACAGGTAAGACGTTTAATACAGAAGACAAAAAATTGGTACACAAGATTATCCACTCACAAAAGATGAAAAGATATCCAGATATGCCAGTGGAAATTTTAAAGAAAAAGCCAAAGATATGCACAGCGTAGATTACGAAATCCTAGCTTTAAGATATGCTTTAGAATCATTCAAACTATTCATCATTGGAAAACCAGATTTTACGATAAGAACAGATTGCCTTGAAATTGTAAGATATTTTACAAAAATGAAAAATGAAAAGAAAAGATCAGCTATAAATAGATGGCACAATGTTGTGAATTTTATTCAAATTCGAGGTTTTAAACCATCTTTTGAGCATATACAGGGAAACACAATAAGATTGCAGACACACTCTCCAGGTTGATACTCTTTAAGGATGAAACGTTGTAAGGTATTATTTTCCTTTCTAGATTAGTTAATCATTACTGATATTGAAATGCAGGAAGGAAGATTTACCATGACATCCCGTTTTGGGAAAAAACCAGTTTCATCCAGTGCAAGTACTAGTTTATCAACCAGTTTCTATCAAATTGGAACCACAAGTACCAAAAACTAGTTCATCACCAGATTGAACAGGTGAATCTGGTTTAGGCCAGAGCTCAGTCCCCATGGACACCACTAGTTTACCACCAGATGCTCAGCCTATTAAGGTTCGAGAAAAGGTTCGCATTGGTACCTATGAATATACCACCATTGACCAAGGTTATGGATTTAAAGTTTTAGACCAGTTTATCCTTACAAAGGAACACAAGGTTTTATTAGATAATATTTGGAATGCTTATCATAAGCAAAATTTGAAGCACCTCATTCTATGCTTAAACTCAGTTTCATTTCTATTCCACCAGCTTGCCACCCAAAAACCATCTACCCCACAAGAAAAATACTACATTATTTTTAGCCATCCAAAACCAGGTATTTACAAAGATTGGGCTGAAGAAGCCATTGAAACCAGTAAAAACCCAAACTCCAGAATCAAAACATACACCAGTCTGTCTGAAGCAAAGGCCGAAGCAGATAAATATTTACCAAACCATAATAAGTAGCCCAGTCTCTAAATGTCCAGCTTAGAGAAAAAACCTCATCGGCCCAGAACCAGTTCAAACCCATTTTCCTAAACTCCAAGATTTAGACCAGCCATTACAACAAATTGCAACAACCAGACAAATGGAAGATTTAGCGGCGAAACTAAAGCACAAGGAAGAAGAATTAGAACAACTCCAGATCTACTCCAGAAACACGGAAGCCATTTTACGACAGAAGATTCAAGAGTTAGAACCATTTGCACAAATATCAGCTTTACTAAATTCCTTCAACAAGATCCTTGAAACAATGGCCAGAAATCATGCTTCACTTATGATGGAAATCAAACAGGTCAAAGAAATGATTAAAAGCCATGACGATAGACCATCACAAGGTTGGGACGACTATTATGTCGAACTCATCTCCGACACTATCCAAGAAGCCATACCAGTCCAAGAAGAAGATAATATGATGATCCCAGAAAACGACACTTCACTAAAAGAAGTCCCACCAGAAACAGTTTGACTATCAATAATGTAAAGATTCCTCAGTACCAGGGGGACCACTTGGTCCCCCACACTTTATTTCCGACTGATTCCTTCGGTCACCCTTCCCTTCCTATGGCTCTGCCTATATAAGAGCCTTAGCTCTCATTTGTAAAGAGAGATGTAAGAAACCAGAAGAAGAGAGCAGTAAATAAAATCTTCCTCGTCTGATGGAAGTTCTTCCAACGATTGTTTCTTTCTTTCCTTTTTCAATCAAACCAGCTAATGAAGTATATAGTGAGATTAAGAAAAATAGTTGTCAGGATTTTCAACAAGCCAGACCAAACCAGAGGAGACGCTTGTTGAGAATAAGCAAAAGACCTTGGAAGCGGTGCCAAGTACCCACCAGAAGGCCAATCAGACAGGGAGTCGCCAAGGCCGCAATTGGGGAAGATCGCCGTACGCTCATTTAGTGTGGGTGAGCCTATCTCGACCAGTTTATCTAAAGGTAAGGTTTTTCTTATCGAAAACTAGTACCTATTTTTACTTAATTCCACAGATAGGTCATTAGTTGATAAGATTGATTAGTAAAGGAAAAACATAGCAAGGAAGAACTCTCCAAATGACACTGTCTCTCGGGCATAATTACAAAAGATATACCTCCAGACATCACCAGATTAACAAAAGAAGAAAAAGAATATTTAGTTTTCCATATTAAAGCCAGGCAAAAAATAACTAAACCCAATACAGTACTCCCATCTATCCATAATAAGTATCGTTTTAGAGGGATTTTAATTATTCAAAATAAGTGTCGTTCACGATTTTTCATGCATGTTTATAATTT
>JANVCQ010000232.1:3080180-3114286 GCA_025531925.1 Erythroxylum plowmanianum
TATTTTAAAAACAAAAATTAAAAATTCACAATAATTATAAAAGTTTAAATAAATAAAATAACTAATTAAAAGACTTTAAATAAAGGGGGAAGGAGAGATAAGAGGGAGGGAGGGAAATTTCAAAAATTTTTTAAAATTTTGCAAAAAAATTCCCCTATTTTTTAAAATGTTCGGTATCGGTTGGTATTTAGATTTTGAATATTTTTGCTTAGAAGTTTCAATCGACAATCATTAAGTTCATATTTTTCCTTATTTAACGATTTCAATTTTTATTCTGTTTGTAAAGATATAATTGAAAATACAAGTCAAAATTAAGTTACATTCTATAAAATACTATTACATTCCAAACACTATAATAAGAATTCACCCAACTTTCCTATTAGAATTCTTACAAGTATCCAAACATGTGAATATCTTTACTTTCCATAGATTTATTTTCCAAAAAATTATATTCTAAATTCACTTTAGTTTCTACCAACCAAACAGAGCCTACGTGTTTTTTTTTATTGGAAGATTGTCAAATCTAGAAGAATGGTAGTCTGGTGCTCCGACAAGATTCGGTGTCATTTTCTACATAAACCAAAACGTTACATGATCTCTCCTTTGTGGTAAGCAGACGGTGACTTTTTCTTTCGGTTTTGGTTAAAAAGTGCATTCAAAGACCCTGAACACCATTGCAGATACAGTTAGATATGTGTTGATATCCAAATCAAGGAGCTCCTTTGGATCCTCTGCTTAAGTTAGGATTTTCCTCGGACTATGTCTACGGAAAGATTGAGAGTAAGAACAGAAACAGAAGTGTTGTTGGACGAGTTTAAGTAATGAGTTGTAAAGATATTACACAGGAGGGGAAAAGAGTTTAAAGTTCATGGAGACCAATTTTCCAAACAATAATCAAATTAGTGAATCTAAAGTACACATAGAAAAAAACGGCATTTTTTTTTTTGATAAGAGGAGAATTACAAACATACTAAGTGACTAAGCTGGGAAGGGAAACCCTAGATATATCCTCTAGAAGGATAATAGCACAACCCACAGGTGGGTTTTGATACCAATAAACGCTTAGTTCTAGAGACTTGGCCTGATTTGCTAGCCAATCCGCAGCTCGATTAGCTTCACGGTAAATATGTCTAGCTTTCACTATCAATTGGCGTTGTAGTAATTGGTAGCTATGAACACATTCGTGAGAGAAACAAGCATATCCCATTGGGGCTTTTGGCTGACACTCTAATCTCTTTTGGATTTTGAAAGAGCTTTCTTCCTCTGCCCCAGCATGTATGTGTACATGTGAGGACTACCTGCAATTCACCATTACATTCAATCAGCTACACAGATGATGACGAGCTAAGCCAATAAGTGAATGCCTAGACCTTAGTTCATACCTGGGACATAAATGCCAAGGACAAGAATTGAGGCGTAGAAGTTATCGAAAGAGAAGTTCCATGTGTTCGGCATTCTTATACAGTACTTCTCAGATTTCTGTCATAAACTCAACTTGGTCAGAGATACTTACATTTCTGCAGAACAACTTTCAACTGCAAATTATGATCTTTTTATATTCCATTCTCTAGGATGTGAGTTTTGACAAGTGGGGAAGGGAGGAATTGAACCATACCTTCCAAGGGAGGAAATATAATAGGGTCATTAAGATTCCAAAACATAGTATGTTTTAACTTAAATATCCATCTTATGCATGCCAAAGAAGTTCAGAACATTCATTAAGGTTCTGTCGAAGGTGATGAAGAAATAAGCTCAATTACTTCTGACAAAGTGCGATCAGACTCGAATAATTTTGATAGCTTCCACAGGTTTCGATTATATTTTAGCAGATTCCATTGATTTACCAAAACTTAAAAACTACCTTGATGTATGGCAAAGCGAGATATATCAGACCAACTTCACTGCTGATGCCAGAAGGGTACAACAACAAAAAGGTGCTATACCTATCTAGCACAAATTGAGCATTAGCAAATCAATCGCCTATCAGTGAAATACTTATTCTGACCAACAAGTTCAGTGCAAGCGAACAATACCTAAGCCACATGAGCCATGAAGGTGCAGCACCAAGTGCCTCCTTTGTTCCAAAGAAAGAATAGCGAATAATCTACTAAGGATACTTATCCGATTAGTAAAGATTACCACACAAAATAGACATGCAACAATAACATATATAAGGAATTAAACAACGAAATATTGACTTGCCTCTGTGATTGACCAGCTGATGACCAAAGAACTGACAAGGAAGTGAGTTCTAACCTGCCAATTGTCTTCCCTTTTAGTTCCCATTTTTCTTTCCAATTCAGAACTTATACATAATAAAAGCAACTAATGGAGATGACTAACCTCAGGAAAACTATGCAAGATCGCCCATAATACATACAATCTTGAACCTATCTGAGGCAGTGTTGCTGATATTGGAGACCTCACTAAACCTTTTCAGTAATAAGAAAAGAAAGTTTTTAGAATCATGCATAAAATTCCAAACTTTTTTCTAACCTTAGTTCTCACTCAAATGATTGATTTTGGAATAAGTTATATTTTCCAAGAAAAGAAGAGAAAGTGCTTACCAACAAGACTATGAAGAATCTGATGTAGAGCAAATTTCGAATCCATAAAGCCCGACAAAAAAAGGTAAAATTCAGACAAACGACGACTTGGAAAGCACAAAGTAAAATTGAAAAGGAAACTCACTACAGTCTACATTGCTTCAAACACCAGTAAAAGACCAACGTAAGAATAGTTTTCAGGAACCATTAGTTCGTCCAAGAACCCAATATTTCTAGGAAGAAGCAGTTTGCTACAAACACAAGGCCTACCTCTAATACAGCTGCGGTTTGTGCGAGCTGAAGTGGCTTCTCAACAGCATTATAGACATGTTGGTGACCAGATTCTCTCAAAGTTCTAATGGCCAGAAACAGAACCTGAGCCCTGCGAAGACGTTAAGAAACTACAAATATGAATCGATTAGAAAAGATTAAAACTTGGAATTCAGGTCTGGGCATAGACGAGCATGGACTTGCCAGCCAATGAAGACTGCCCAGTTATAAACAGAGAGGTACAAGCGCCTTAAAAGAGAGAAAAACCCCGCCATACGATGGAGAACGAAACTAACCCAGTTGAGATGAGACTGAGAGATGAGAGAGTTGGACTTTATAAGGAAGAGAAAATTGGTAACGAAGATCGATCCACGGAGAGTCAGAGACAGATACACAGAGGTTGTTAAAGAAATGCTAGTTAAAAGGCGGTGAGCTGCTCTAGCGAATTTCTTTAAATGTTTTGAGTTTTTTTTTTCCTCATTTTAATTATAGTATTTTTAAATATTATTTAATCACTGTGTTTTTTTTTTAAGCCGAGGAATCTTATCTAAAATCATTTATATGCACACTAAGTAATTTTTCAAATTGACACAATAGTCTGTAAATCACGTCAATAAGTATTTTGTACTAAGCAAACTCTAAACGATAGGCTCGATCAAAATAGCATAGGTAGGGAAATTCGCGCATAAAACATTTTAACTTCATGCTTCCCACTCTACCAATTCGAAAACTATCTGGGAGGCTTATTTTCATATACTTTAGAAATAATATTACAAAAAATTATAATGATACAATATTAAAGTATAATAGAAACAGCAAACAATAGCAACACATATTAGAAAAACCATTGAGATGTGGGATCTTATTGTTTTCAAATGATACAAGTAAATGAATGAAAATTAAAATAAATAAGTAAATAAAATAAAAATCAGAATACAAAAAAACAAAAAAGAAATTAAAATTAAGGTATACTAGAAAGAATTGTATAATAATTAAAATGTGCAAAAACACGAATATAAAAATAAAAAAAAATCAAATTATTTGGAAAGTATCTGAAGTAATTAACCTTAATTAAATATGAAATTATATATAAGACTTTGCATTGGAAGATTGAATTAAGAACCGCCCAAATGGTTACTCAAGGCCGTTGGCCAGCAATAGAGACGGAAAACGACATGTCTTTTAGTCAGCGGCAGGCGATTAGGTTTGGGCAGTTGAGGGGATGAACTAGCAATCTATTTTAGGCTGGGCCTCAATTTGTTTGAAGAGATAATGGGCTAGCTTTTAGTAATTTTAGCCCAATTTGAATTATTCAATGAAGTTCAGCCCATAGTTGATTTTCTTTTTTTTACAAAATGGAAATTAAAAGTGTAATGTCTTTGATATTTTATAATAAAAATTAAAATTATTGACCTTGAATTATATTTTTATAATTAGTATTTAAAATTTTTAATGATAAAATAATTTCTCATTACTTTTTAATGTATATTAATTTATTAATCGTATATTTTAAATTAATAATTTAACATTACATACTGTCTTGGGTCACTATTATTAAATTAAGACTTCTTAACAAACAAGTATTTGATAGGAGGAGGCTTAGGGTTTTCAAGTTTGGGCATAGAATGTGATCCTATTGATGTTCATTGAACAACAAAATATGATATGGACCAACCATTATTCTATTGCTTTGTGTCTCCTTCCTACTAAATCAAGTGGCCCCTTCTCTTTAGTTCTCATCCAATTTGAGAACTTATCTTTAATCAACCCTATAAAATTGTATAATTAATATTTTTGTACGAGATAATTAACTTTTGACTTGTTTTAAGTAATAAATTATATATAATAAATATATTATTTAACAAAATTTCAAGTTACATTTTTAATTAAAAATGAAATAAAAAGACGTCACTCCATTCTACAAGGTGACAAGAAGTGAGATAACATTCAAACGCAAATAGGCCATCCCTTTGATTTGAGCCCCAAGGGGTTATATTACGTAGAGTCTGTGTTTTAGTCTTATTAAGAATTAGTGAGTAAAATCTTAGTTAACTAAAATTTATATTGAATTTGAACTTAAATTTAAAATATTTAAAAATTTTGAATTTAAGAAATTCTATTAAAATTTTAAAAAAATTAATTTAGGTTGAGTTTATGTTCTTGTCTATTGAAGAATAATTGTTTCCAAGTTTGTCAAAATTCCATTTAAGTACTTTGAATGAATTTTTAGAAAATCAATAAGTACTTTTTTATATCACAAAAATCTTTTTTTTAAATGAGTGTTATTTATTTAACATATGTGAGTTTTTTAGCAGCCAAAATATAACTTTTTAATAAGCTCAAATTTGGAACTTCTAAAAAAAATACTTTTTCAGGTAGGTTTTTAAATTAATTAACGAGCCTATTTTTTAGTCCATTTTGTCCTTATGTTTTATACATAATTCCTACAATATCTACAAACTTATTATCACGTTTATTTTTAAATTTATATAATATTATTCAGCTTTTTTATATGTTTTAATATTTATTTTTGATATTAGTTTTACTTATGTTATAATCCATGTAAAAGATTTGATTAGATATATTTTTATTTATATTTCACATGATTTAAAATAACTAATATATTGTGCTTTTGTTTAATATAATTAAAATAATTTTTATATGCATAAATAATTCTTATTATAAAATAAAATATAATTAAAAATAAAAGTACTTGTTATTTTTATATTATCAAACAATCTATTATATGAAACTCTTTCAAAAAAATTATTTTTTAAATGACAATTAAATAGTCAACAAATTTTTTAAAAAGATTTATTTTCAGAAAAAATTTACAAAATAAAACTTTGCTGAAAAAAACTCTACAAGGCACAAGCCCAACTAAATTAATGGATCTTTAGGTTAAAAAAAAGATCTTCGATTAATATTTCTAACTTAAACGTATCTTCTCTTCACGAGGTCTCCAATTTGTCATCTTACAAGTAACTAAACTGAAGAACAGATCCCCAAACATTCGATTTAGTACGAGCCACTTTCGATTTAGTGCGAGCACGAGACAAACCCTACCAATTCTCAATCACCATTTTCCCCGGAAAATCTGCCACAAGTCAAAAGTTGATCTTAACGCGGTGTCGGTGCTCACGGAAAGTGAACGAAAAAGGCTGTGTTTGTGTAAGAAAGTGGAAGACAAAACCAAAAAGTACCAAAAACCATCCAACGGTCCAATCCCTAGAAAACCTTAAAGACCATAGACAGCTATCCTGTAAGAAAAAAGAATATGGGAACAGCAAAGACTTGCTGAGAAATTAACATGTGATAGATTATTATAGTAAACATCGTATTCCTGTTAATCAATGTACAAATGCTGCAATTACACTCTGCTTTTTTGCTTTCTTCTTGGGCCCTTGAAAAGGACACCCCCACCTCCATGATGAAAGCTTACTTTCACATCTTTTGTACAGGTGTCCATGTGAGATGCCTTAACTCTTCTCTTTTGCTTTTATTTTCACAGACCTCAAGAAACAATAAAGGGTGTTGTGATATATAAAAGAATCAAGAATCCTATAATTCATGTGATAATACGGGTTGTCGGCTCTTCTTAACCATAAGTTAGCTTTTCCCTTCTTGGATTTCTTTTGTTATCGGTAGAATAGCAGGACCCAGAAGTCAATTTGGAGATCTGAGTAGTGGGTTTGGTTCAAGTTCTGAACTTTGAGTGATGGAGCTCCAGAGAAATGGAGTTCTTGCTGGTCTCTTGGTGTTTCTTTTTCCAGTTGTTTTACCTTGCCTGTTCAGTCCATTAAGCCATGCCTCTCCTTCTACGTTCTCGGTAGACTTCTTTTATAATTTTTCTTGTTATCATTCCTCATGCAACTCTTTCACTCGGATTGTTTCAGTTGTTTTATTATGTGTTTTGTTTGCTTCAAGTCTGGAAAGAATTTAGAGTTGGCTTAAGGTGATTTATAGGAAGATTAAGTGGTAAGTAAAATCAAGTACTTTTGTGGCGAGGCATGTTATTGAATTAATGATGGTGTAATTAGTGTAGTAATTTAACCTAGTGCCATGTGGGTTTACGTAAGCTTAGGGGACCTGGAAAGCTTGACTACTTAATAACATCAGTGGTGAGGTAATTTACTTCACTCAGCCAAATATCAGTTCCCTTGAACTGGTGCTTTAAAAGGTGTGTTGTTAGTTACCTTTGGGAGTTTCTTCAGTTGGAGTTTTCATCAACTATTGAATTAGTCCCTGTTGAAATGACGTTCTGCTTGTGTAGGAAACACACACACACCCACTACATTGGACATACTAGTTTCCCAAATAGAATTCAATTGCCACACAAAATTTTGGTGCAACTAAATACTGAGCTTGTGTTATTTGAACTGAAGGGAAGGATGAGTAGATCTTTGTTTCTGTATTGGCATTTCAAGCGTCTAAACTTTTACAATAGAGTTGTGAGGAACTTGTGCCGATATCCTATCGACTGGATTTAAGCTCTTAGAATTAATGTGTCTGTTTTCAGCTCTTTTGAGGCAAATAAAACGAATTTCTAGTGCATTGGTGCTAGTTGTTTGATGCTACTATAATCTGTTAATTTTGCATTGTGACAAAATTGTTTCATTTTTGCAGGAATGGAATGTCCCAAAACCTAAACATTTACGTCTTCTGAAAAGTGCTTTGCTGCGTGAGGCTGTATGTAACAGTTCCTAATGTAGTTTATCGTATGGTCTAATCAAATCCCTGTGCTTATTATAACTATGTCTTCGTTTAACTGTATCAACTGTGCTTTTGATAGTCAAATGGAGAGCAGTCAGATCTCTGGGCTCCTTTGGCTGACCAAGGATGGCGGCCATGTGTTGAATCTAGCGACCCCCCCTGTGAGTAACAAGAAAGCCTTGATGGGTTTACAAGTTGTAATTCTGTGACATTACCATTAATGTACTAGAAGAAGTGGCTATATGCATGTAAACCTTGTCTTTTTCTTGAAAAGCATTGGCAGAGAAGTCTGAGGGATATCTTCAAGTATTTCTTGATGGAGGCTTGAACCAACAGAGGATGGGGGTATATGTTTGAACATTTTCTAGTTGTATATCTTCTTTGAAAATAAAGGGAAAATATCACAATTCCTTAAATAAAAGAGACATTTGATCAGCACTCGTGATCACGTGTCTGCTTTGAGAATGTAATCAAATACTCGAAGTTCTGACTTGTTTTTGTCAACAGATATGTGATGCTGTTGCTGTTGCAAAAATACTCAATGCAACACTAGTGATCCCACATTTTGAAGTGAATCCTGTTTGGCAAGATTCAAGGTACTGTTTGTATACAAGAGATTGGGACAAGTTGAGTTTTTACTGATATAATGTAGTGGTTTGACACAAGTATTATTCTGAAAAGTCTTTTTGTTTTTACTACAGCTCGTTCATGGATATCTTTGATGTGGATCACTTTATTAATGTGTTGAAGGATGATATTTCTATAGTTAAAGAACTGCCTGATGAGTTCTCCTGGAGCACAAGGGAGTATTATGCCACAGCTATTCGAGATACCAGAGTAAAAACAGCACCAGTTCATGCTACAGCGAACTGGTATTTAGATAATGTCTTACCCGTACTTCAGAGGTGGGTAGTTCCCTGAAATTTTGAACTGAGTTTCAGGTGCCATTATTACATGTTATGTCACATATTTCCTGATAATAGTGGACTATCTTAGGGTGAAGAAATTGTGTTCCTAATTGGTGATATTTGTCTACAAATCGAATTATTATAAGTTCAGATTAGTCTTGTTGTAAAATACCATTACAACTGTTTCAAACGGAGTTGATACAGCTTTTTGAACTCATAACCTGTGAATTTGATCCAGCTATGGCATTGCTGCAATTGCTCCATTCTCTCATCGGTTGACATTTGATAATTTGCCAATGGATATCCAACGATTACGCTGCAAAGTCAACTTTCAAGCATTAGTTTTTGTTCCCCACATTCGAGAACTCGGAGATGCTCTTGTTCATAGGCTGCGTTATTCTTCTGCCAGAACTGGATTGCCTAATTCTGACTACCAAAAGAAAACAGACTTGATTGACAATAATGGTGCGAGAAAGTTTGTTGTGCTACATCTTCGTTTCGATAAGGTAGACCCAGTAATTCCAATTATCTACTACCAAGTCATCATTCAGTTTGTTCTTTAGGAACTGTGATTGATCCTATGATAATCTAACAAGTTTCCTATAGTCTGTGCATTTATTAAGGTTCCCTTCACGGACTTTTAAAATAATGCAGGATATGGCTGCTCACTCAGCTTGTGATTTTGGTGGGGGAAAAGCTGAAAAATTGGCTCTGGCTAAATACAGACAAGTGATTTGGCAGGGAAGAGTGCTTAACTCCCAGTTCACAGATGAAGAATTGAGGAGTCAGGGGCGTTGTCCATTGACCCCAGAAGAGATTGGATTGTTGCTTGCAGCTTTAGGTTTTGACACGAACACTCGTCTATATCTTGCCTCCCACAAGGTCCTTGTCCCCTTCAATTTGGGTTTGGTCATGAATGATGTTAACCTAATTTAAGATACTATTGAATCGAGATTGAAATATGAATGACCATGTTTTTCCAGGTTTATGGTGGGGAAGCTAGGATTTCTACTCTAAGAATGTTGTTTCCACAAATGGAAGATAAAAAAAGTCTTACTTCTTCGGATGAACGATCTATGATTAAAGGAAAAGCTTCTTTGTTGGCTGCTGTTGATTATTATGTTGGCATGCACAGTGACATCTTCATTTCAGCTTCTCCAGGAAACATGCACAATGCATTGGTGAGTATTTAGCTAGCTTGCTTTTAGGTAACATAATCTTATGAAGGGAATCTTCTTGGTAGCAACACATACAAGCATAATCTTTCAAAAGTGAGATGGTGTCTTCTGTTATTTGCTGCTCTACCAATTTAAAGCTTTCTCTTTTTTGGTGACACAAACTGCATTGGGTTTCAACAGGGGCAGATACTGTACTATAAGAGTCTATCCCAATTTTTCTTTTGTTTGTTGGGTTTATAGCAAAAAAAATCAACTTTCTTCCAATTACGAGGTTCATTTGAATATGAAATTGAATCTGAGTGTTCCACTTTCTCCTACTACCTGAAAACTGCATTTTGAAATCGAGCTTGCATACACCAGAAGATGAAACATTGCATAAGTTCTTTTTCAGTCTCTTGATGGGATGATTCATGGTCTTGAGTAGACAGACAGATATTGAGATGATATGTATAGCCAATGTTATCTGTGTTATTATTAATTACTAAACTTAATTCCCAAGAAGATTGTATCTGCAATATATACGGAAAATGACTAGCTTCTGATACCAACAGGTGGGGCATCGAACTTACAAGAACTTGAAGACTATAAGGCCAAACATGGCATCGCTAGGCCAGCTCTTCCTGAATAAAACTATTAGTTGGTCAGAGTTCCAACAAGCAGTTGTGGAGGGGCATCAAAACAGACAAGGAGAGATCAGATTGAAGAAACCAAAACAATCCATCTATACTTATCCTGCTCCTGGATGCATGTGCAATGCATAAAGATGGTTAATCTGATATTGACAGATTTGATGCTACCATTCTGCCTACTGATGATGCAGTAACATTTCTCTACTTGTGATGTGTCATAAATGGTCTAATAAATAAACAGGCATTCGCTTCCCCCCATTCATAAAAGTGCCCATTTGGCATTTTAGAAAGTGGACGTGAAAACTGAAGTTCAGTCACTTAATAGTCTACTTATGGAAGGAAATTCTAGACCAGAAAAATATTGTGATGTCCCAGTTAGTTTGCACCTGTATTAACTATCATTCTACTTGTGGAACGGTTGTTCTTGTAAAACTTCATACAAACAACAATAATATGGTTGAGATTTGATTTTGTGTCATTATACTAAGAACAAGGATGATCCCCAATTCATTGTGCGGAGGTAATTCATGTTTACTGGTAAAACGACGAAATTTGAATGCTTGGCTTTGATTTGACAATATAAGGGCTAATGTTTGTCACATCAAAGCAACCAGAAGTATTCAACTGAAACATGTAAAGGATTACGAAACGGTTTGTCGTGATGGAAACTAATGAAGAATATGAAGATAACAAAAGGTAGCGAGATACATCTTGACTAGAAATCAAAGCACCAAGACTCTTCACTAATTGGTATAACACTTACAAGAAGCGTTAGTAAGGGAGAAAGAGGATTGTGACCTCTGATGATCAAGATGAAAAGTATGAATTGAAAAGATACGATGGTACATTCCTATCTTTAGAAACTGCATGTGAGGACATGTACCGTGTATGACTCTAAGGAGCTCTGTTTCTGGACATCAAGTTAGCTTTACGGTGAAAAAACAAATTAGGCACCTGCATAGAAGAAGGTAAAATGATTTCACTGATTGCCAGATGCTGTACTAGGAGCGGTTGGAGGTTGGCCATCTTTCCCATCCTTTTCTGCAGTTGTTAACCCAGTTGCATTACGACCTGCAGCAGCAGTTTCCTTAACCTCAAGTGGAGGTAAATGGGGAGACATGTCTTCCTCAATAGGTAGCGTCCTCTTTGACCCATCCAAAGCAACACCAAGAACTATATTTTCCTCCAAGGCAGGTTTTGACACTGGTGCCTGTAAGGCTGACTTTCTTTCATCTTCTTGTTTCAACTGGGAATGATCCTGTACTCCACCTGCTTTGGGAGTAACTTCTGATGCAATTGAAGAAGAACTATCAACTTTGCCAATTTGTCTAGCATTCTCAGGACTTGAAATTTTACGATGCCTGGGGTCAGAGATTTTTTTGTTTTCAGGTATAGAATTGGAAACCACCCCTGTTGCTTTGGCATTTGAATTCACCACATTCATCTTATCACCAGTGCAGGGCTCGGAAGTGGAGACAGGTGCAGCCTTAGTGTTCTTGACATCAGAATTTAGTGTTGTATCTGCCTTGATGTCTGATTTTGTTGTCTCTTTATTCTTGGAATCTGCCTTGATGTCTGATTTTGGTGTCTCTTTATTCTTGGAATCTGCCTTGATGTCTGATTTTGGCGTTTCTTTATTCTTGGAATCAGTCTTTGAGTTCACTCCCACTTTGAGGTCATGTGTTGATCGTGATGTTGCCTTAGTTTCTTGTTCCCCTGCAACTCGTCCTGAACGAGTTTGGGATTTTGCCTTCTCTTCTCCATTGATTCTGTAAGGGGGTTCAATAAGTAACAAAGGACGGTTGGATGCCACGCCACCCTGGTTATATATCGAATCTGAAAATGGAACATTTTCGAATTCTGCATCACTATAAAATTTTTGAACTGTACGGATTGGTGTGGCAAGCCGCGCTCGGTGATGACTGATGACACGTAGAAGATCCAACAGTACTGCTTCCTGTTTCATTATCAACAACTGTGAAATGAGCCTCATTCTTAAGGTTGCAGTGCAACCGTTAGACAAGCCACTGGTGACCATTGATAAACATCATTAAAGCTCTAGCTAAGTGTCAGGAAACTTGTGAAGCAATCTTCTGCTAACTCTGTTTCTAATAGAAATAATAGACCATTAATTATAAGACCAGTACAGAGAGGAATTTTCTAGAATCTAGTACTAACTTCGAACTTATGCAACAGAACTGTCAATGCATTCTAAAGTTCATGCTCCAATTTTGCTTGTTATGTATTAGCAAATTCCACGCAGGGTAAAATTGAAATTAGCGTAGCACCAAAAGTAGTAGAATAAAAGAACCTCCTTACCTTCACACAAAGATATTCTTCATGATGTGAGGTCTTCACGAAACATGATATCAAAATCTGAAACAAGCAAGTTACAGAAGTCACACATAGATTCACATGCACACATTCATTGCGTAGATACCAAAGGATAGACATTCACAACATAATTATCGACTCATTTGTGTAAATAATGCGTTCGTCTTCTGAAAACTGTTAATCACCCATTTACAAAGCATAACAAGCAGGAGAATTCAACACCAAGGCCGTCTCTTGTATCTAATCATCACATTTATGCATGGAAGAAGAATGTATCTTTCATATATATGAGTTAATACTGGAAGAATTGGTTTTAAAATAAACTTTCGAAATAACTTATTAAATTCTGCACTTTTGCGTTATAAAGCTTTGAATAGGATAGTCAATAAAATGATATACGCACTGTGCATAGCTCTATTAGACAAGTTTCTGTATTTAAAAAATCCTAGATGAAGTTGTACGGTTACCAGCAGAAGGGAATATAATGTTTAAGATAAAAGAAAAAACTTCCAGTATAGATCCTTAAACATATAAAATTGTATGCATGAAACATGTATACACAAACATAGGAAGCTCCCTCCTCACCTCCTTCCTGATCCCCTTCTTCCCTCCTCCTACTCTCTATCTCTCTCCATAATATCCCTCTCTTAATCCTCTTCCCCCCCTCTCCTCTCCTCATCCTTCACTTTTAGTGTCTCTCTCCCTCCCTTCCTCTCTCTCTCTCTACCCACAATAGTGTCTCATATAAGTCATTTAAACAGCACTTCAAAAATAATTCAAGAAAATCTAAAGTCTGATTGTTTCCATTTATGTTTTTAGTTTTTTTTTTAATTTTGTAAAAAAAACCTGGTTTTAATTTTAATTTTAATTTTTGGTTTTGATTTCTAGTTTTCAAAATTTATGAAAACCATAAAAGGTGATTTTTGTTTTTTGTTTTTTTCATAATATGATTTAGAATCAACTAAATATATATTATTAAATTATTTAATATATTAATTATTAATAAAAATAATGAATAATAAATAATTTAATTTAATTAATTTGAATAATTGAATTTAATAATTTATTTAAATTTTTTGATTAAATTACATAAAATTAACTTAATAATTATTAAAAATATAATTACATTAAAAATATCTTCAAAATATTTCAAGTAAATCTTTTATTTAATAACTCAAATATATTTAAAATAAATTTTAATTTATAAATAAATTTGAATTATTAAATTATTTATTTTAATAAAATAAAATAACTATTACTAATAATTTATTAATAAATATTATATAAGAGATTAAAAAAAATTTAATTAATTAAAAATAATTCATCTTTTAAGTTTTATCTAATATGTAATTATTATCAGTAATAAAAATATAACTACATTGACATTAGCAACTAAAACAGATTTTTGTTTTTATTGAAAAGAAAAACAAAACTAAAAACAGAAAACGAAAACGAAAACTAAAACCAAAAACTACAATAAAAAAACGGAAATAGAACCAAACAACCCCTTAGTTATCAATACAACTACCAATTTAGCATCAATAGTCTTTTTTTTTTTAGTAATGTAAGGCTCTGAAAAACACCACTTACTCTTTTCATTTTCCAGAGTGGGAAACAAATATGGAAAATGCAATGAAAGAGTATTCAGTTGAGGTTAGAAAAAAAGCATGTAGAATTGATATGTTAGAAGATGCACAAACCACAAGGGCCTGATTTTCTTGATTGACATTCTCCAAAAATACTCTTCTATGCAATCTCTGCTGCTCAACTTGTGGATTCTTAGCAAGGACCTTACGCATATCGGCCACAATATTCTGTGCACAGAGTAGCGCTCATATTACATCATGAAGCACACCTCAACAACTTGAGAAACATATCGTAGTGGTTGAATGGATGACAAAATAAACAACTCACATTGATCTTATGCACATCCAAGTGACTAATGGCTAGATGAGTCTTAATACGCCAATGAGTTTTTTGACTGAGATTTCTTACTACATTCACTGTGAACTTGTGGTTTGGAATATGGACTGCCTCACGATCTTCACCTCTTATAATTGTTGGTGACCACCAACCTACACGCTGCAGAGGATTGGAACAATTTGAACACCAATACAAAGAAATATGCATCTTAGTGATAAAAAATGCAGTTATCTTATTCATTCATCCCCTAGCACTTCATAAGGTCCTTGCTCAGCCAGACACATATTACAATTAAAAAAACATCATGTTTCAACTGTAACAGGTATCATCTTTACAGAGCTCTATCCTCCCAGTTTCTTCAAACATCAGATGCGTTTTCAAATACAAACCTCAACAGTACCAGAGACTTCATAGCCTTCAATTTTGGTTTGAATCCACTCATTGACAACAAAAGGGCGAGTTGCATGAATCATCGCACTTGAGAGGAAATTCGTGAATATCTGAAAAAGTGAACAAAACTTATGTCAAGCTGTTTAAAAATGAGAACTACATCGTAGATGTTGGAAGAAATGAGTAAACTACAATTAATTAACAAAAATGGAATGAAAAGATTGCCCTAGAGGCTGAAAAAAATATTACAATCTGGTCCACATAAGTTACAAGTGTGGATGAATCAATATGACATGGTCATGGAATTCACCTCACGGCCAGCAAGAGTAAGCAATACTGTCCCAAGACCTCCAGCTGTTAGCCATTTCTGTGTAGAGAAACCCAGTAGCTCCATAAACAGTGCAAAAGCTGCAACCCATACTGCAGAGTATACAGCTTTCCCGGCAAATTGTAAACCCATCTGCCCAAAAAAAAATTCATAAAAACCCATCAAAGATTTGATTTTGCACAATAGGCTTTCAACCAAGACAATCAGAAAAATAGAAGTAACATGCCAGAGTGAACATCTTTTTATTTCACATTCTAAGTTGGTGAGGTGGATGCTTAGTCAAAAATGACATTCAGATGTTAAAATTATCTCCTAAGAGATGGTAATAAGAAGAAAATGTTCAAACTCTTGATGCACAATTAAGAACACCAGTCTGCCGGTAAACAAGACTCCTGCAAGCCATGAGTACTGATGATTATCTGATCAATTTTTCAACGTCTTCTAAATTGAGCAAAGCAGTTCAGACTGTTTGCATTCCATTGACTGTTCACTGGACACCATCAGCAGCAGACTGAAGTAACAGTTGACTTCAAATTTTAGTTTGGGCCTCTAATGGCAAACAAATGAGTTAAAACTTCTTTTTTGTGGAAATTAAAGAACAATAAGTTAAAACTTAACTTTGAGCAAAGTTAATATGAGCACATGGGAAGCCAAGACCACTGGATAGAAATACATGACTTGCTACAATATTTAAGTTATACGTGCAACAACACAACACGTACATTTCTTGTATCATTGTTGGGCTCCTTAGAATCCAGGAAGAACTTTTGACCTTTTTGAATCACACTGCATCATAAAATTCTCCATGTTCAGTGGCTGTTAAACAATTAACCCTGATAACTCTAACTTGGAGGATTGCATCATACAAATTAAGGAAGAAAAGCAGGAAAAGCAACTACCTTGATAAACAATAGGCACAAGTCAGCACAGTTGACAATGATCTCACAAAATTCAGAAGTCTCTGCTTAACAAGCTGGCTAGCTTCTGTCGGCATAACTACAGGATCCAGTGCTCTGCGAGTGGATACAATTTATGAATTTATGGGTGTTGATGTCTAGTATTCCTTCTGCAACTTAATAAAATCTCAATGCTTATACCTGCAGATGAGTGTTGTGCCAACCCACAGCAGCAAAGGTTGCAAATAAGAGCTCATAACATAGTGTGTGTCACTCTTTTTCCAGCTATTATCATTTTTCTGCCGAATAAAGTAAACATTACAGAATTACACAACTGCGGCAAGCCAGCACAATGCTCAAATAATGATCAGAACCCACACACATACATGAAATAGCAGGTTTCTACTGTGACGCATTAGTGGCCCAAGACCCCATATTGCAAAGATAATAACAACAACTGCCGGAGTGACTTTCAATATCAGAGGGCTGCCATGTAGAACATTATATGACCTGCAACTATTACTGTTATTGTCCATCCAAATATAAAGAGCACAGTGCATGAGTTCGAAATAATGAATTGAAAGGCACGTCAGTATATCATACACCACAGCTTCATAGAGAATGTTAGCCACCTGAAGACCAACAACATAAAATCGCCATAATTGCAGTCTGCCACTAATGATATTGTTGTCAACAAGACAAAATTAATATAATTGAAAAGAATTCACCTAAACCTTGAAACAAATAAAGGATGGAAGCATCTAATAAAATAGAATGTCACATAATCAAATACAAATTCAAAATGCAAATATCAATGTGTAAAACATATATTTGTCAGTGGTATCACATGAAAATACCTAGTCAATGTCCCTGAAGCAGCGTTCACACTCGAAAGATCAGGTGCTCCGCCTGGTACTAGTAAAGAATGACATCTAAAATTGTTGCTTCTAGTTCGTAAAAAATGTATTGGTCTGTATGAATTTCTGGATGGGCGAACGTGCCAAGAGTCCTGTTGGCGAAACTGAAAGCAAAGGCATATTGTCAAAGGGCACGTGATTGGTTAAATAGTAGAAGTAAACTTCTTAAAGCCCAGTATAGGCAATTTCAAACTTATTATGTACATAGATGTTAAAAGTTGAATTAAATAAACAAGTTAAGATTGAGGTGAAAACAACAACAGAGCCTGCAACTTAAAAGACCAGCATAATAGCAGTAACAACATAAAAGGTTGAATTGAACAAACAAGTTTGGCTTGTGCTAAAAAACTAGTGACAAGAAGCTTTAGTTCAAATTGTAGCATCTTGTTGACCGAATAATCACAGCACTTACTAAGAATTCATAATTGTTGGTCAACAAATATTTAACTAAAACTCAGTTACATTATAGACCCCTTCTAAAGCTAGCGACAAAATAAAAACACGGAAAGCAATATATTTAAAGAAATTCTGAAAAAAGGTATAGTGAAAAAAAATTAAAGAAAAGATGTTTTCTGGGAATGTTATACATAAGTCAAAAGATTCAGGAGGAAACCAAGAGAATAAACAGTACAAAATGAAAATGTAATCTGTGGTCAAAACACAATTTTGCATGAACATTTAGGTTAATGTAGCATACAATGAATTCATGATATAAACACATTTCCACTGAAAGAAGAGTTAAATCCAAACACAAACTAAAATAATTACCGCACAGTGTGACGAGAGTCTGGTAGTCAGTAAAGGCAACTTGCCCATTCTCATTACACTCTGAAGACAAACATAGCACTTCAGGATTCAACCAAAAAGGAAAAGCTAAAGACACTGAAAAGTGAAAGGTCTCATAAAAGGAAGTGAAAAGAAAAAAAATATGTGGTACCAGAAAATTTCTGTTGCATCTGTGGCTGCCACAAAGTTTCACGTCATGGTTCTTGCAAAGCCCCAAATCATGGGACAGTTGCAAGGAACCACTAAGAGACATTTCCAAATTGATGCTCACCAGTGGAGTCAGATCAAAACATAATTTAAGCCACAATTGATAAGGTTGAGAAGCAGACGTTGACAAAAAGACCAAATTGCAGTTAGACGATTCGGATTCCTGAATCCTGGAAACAAGATTTAGGTAATTGAATCAGAACTAAAATAGAAAAGCATGATATCCAGCCAACAGTATAATAAAGCTAATCAAAATAATTAAAACCTTAATATCAAATAGCACATTAATTCATCTATCAATTAAACAACATCAAAGGAAAGCAATGCATAAGAAAAACAAGGCCTTGGAGAAAAAGAAAAACACAAGAACAGAATAGCATCATCAGCACTTCAAATTAACGGAGGAAAATTCAACCCTGACTATCCAAAGACTTCTCATACTCATTAAGACCCCAAACCTTTACAGAAAGAAAACTGCGATCATCTAATGATTAAGAATCATATTATCATAATCAAATCTCCACAACACTATCTAACCACATCTAATTTTCTTCAACATTCTAATTGACAAGCTCAGAAAGGAAACAACTTTCTCGTGTAAGCTCAAAGCCCAGAAACGTTCTCAATCAATCAAGTTCACAAATCGAAAAGATAGAAACTTTCCCCACCCAGAACCGAAACCCTGAGCATGCAAAGAAACAAAATTTTCCAGTGAAATCAAATGGAATCGAACAAAATAGCCTAGGGAAAATCAAGAACTACCATAAATTAACATGTAGGGGTGCGAATAGTATCGGGAAATTTGAAACTAAAAACAAAAATCTGTACTTCATACTCACTTATATTCAAAATCAAACTGAATAATAAACAGGAAAGCGCACAAAGTTAACAGGGAGGACTCGGAAAAGTATAAACGCAGAATTTCAGGCTTCGAACATTTCCTGGTGGCTGCGTTGATTTCTACACTTTTGGAGCCTCGTACTGTGCGTTTTGAATGCTATCGGTCATGGTATTGCCACGTAGGATTGCCACGTCACAGGCAACAATTTAAGACGACGAACAGTCCGACGTTCTCCAAACGACAAATCTCTAATGTCGTTTTGATATTGGACATTTAACATCCAGAATAGGCCAAGTCTTGTCGGGCCGAACTCGGGTCTAAATGAAAAAAGCTTCAGTGTGCAGACTGGATCAGCCCTGCTAATCAACTTCTTTACCCAAAATTTAATTAAAAACTTGAATTTCAATAGAATTTAAATTTTAAATATTAAAAATAATTTCGATTTGTGTTTATAAATAGTAAATACAGTATAAGAATATTATTTAGAAACAGAATAAATTGCAGTAAAAGAGTATTGTTCTTCATTAATTATTGATATTAGTGAATATATAAAACTAATTAAGTTGACTCAACACAACAGCTTAAATTTTTGTAGTGAAACAGTTATTTAATATAATATCAGAACCTTTATGACTAAATGGTCGTGAATTCAAATAATACCACCTACCTATTATTCCACACAAGATAAAGTGAGCCTGTGCAAGTTTCAAGCTCAAAAGAACTTTCATTTAAGAGGGTGTGTTAGTGAATATATAAAACTAATTAAATTGACCTCATACAACAACTTAAGCTATTGTGGTAAAACGGTCACTTAATAATTGAAATGTGTGTTCTAAATTGTGGTACGTAAACCTTCGTAATAATATAGTTATAAAATAATTATTATAAAATACTCTTAGAAGTAACTTTTTTATTAATTAAAGGTAAAGTTGCGTATTAATTAGCTCTTCAAAAGTACAAATATAACGGTGCGCAAAAGAATAGAAAAGGAGATATATACTAATGGCAAATTGTAACAATCCAATCAGTACAATGCTTGTACACGCATAATATACAAGAAGCTGCAAAACCATGCTTAAAAAATGGTGTGGTATCGATGAAATCAGGAAGAACAACCTGTGTTAAGTTAGTCTAAATAGCAACTAGACCCCTTTCACTTTGTGGCAACTAGTTGAGTTCTCTGAATGGTGATCTCTCTTTGGAAATCGCCTGAACACTCTTTGTAGAAGATGACATGTTGTAAGGATTCATGTTTCCAGGAGAATGCACAATCTTTTCCAGGATTCCCATCAGTTGCGTGTCTTCTTCAGAGATCTGACTGATCCTTTCACCTATTCCAGCAACAAAGCCCAACAAGTTCTCATTCTCTGATGACAATTTCCTCACATCTCCAACTAAAGATGCTTTCTCGGCCTCAAGCTCATCAACTAAAGCTTCTGAAGATCTCAGCTTTGCCTCCATTACATTGATCAAGCTCTTCATTTCTATCTGTTTTGAAACTAGTTCAGTTTCAATCTGTAATGCTTGTTGTTCTGATTGAGACAGGGATCTTCCTTGAAGTTCGAGTTGCTGCTGTAGAGAGTGGGCATCACCCTCCAGCTCCTTAATCATCAACTTCTTCTCCTCAATTTCTAGTTGTGTCAGAATCTCAGCAGCCACAATCTTCTCCAAGTTCTCCTGGAGCAAACTGATCTGCGCCTGCTCCCCGGTGAGCTGAAGCTGCAAGAGTTCGTCTATTCTTTGGTCTCTCTTTTCAATAAGCTGGATTAGTTTCTCCTTTTCGAGCTCAAATGTTCTTTCTGCTCCTGTTTGAAAGGAAATTAAACCTTCAATTTCTCTTCTCAATGACTCTTGTTCTAACCACTCAATCTCCTTCTGAAGATCCTCTAACAATTTGTCCTTCTCCATCATCATTTGCAGAAAGCTCTCCTTCTCTGACTCTCTTGTTTTAAGTTCTTCCTCATATAATGAGACCTGTCGCTGCAGATTATCTATTCCGATGTCCTGTGTTTCTAACATACGGGAAAGATTATCCCTCTCCAGCTTGAATGTTTCTCCAACTTCTACTTGTGCAATAAGAGAAGCTTCTAATTCTTTACGAAGTGACTGACTTTCTTCAAGGTCATCTTTAAAGCGTTCAGCAATAGATTTCCATATCCACAATTCAAATTCAAATGCATGCTCTTCACAAACTTTGGCTGCCAAATCGGAGTTGAGATTGGCTAAAGCCTTGTGCAATTCCTGAATTTCCCGCTTAGAGTTATTTTCTCTGAGCAATGCTTCCTCTTCCAAACGAACTTGGCACTTGTATGAGTCCTCAAGCATTTCCCTACACATGTCGAGTTCTTTCTGCATCTCGAGCTGCTCCTGTTCGATGATACTAGAATTCTCAACCCTGCTCAAATAAGAAGCTGCCGTTTCCCGTTCTTTAGCCAGTTCAGATTTTGCTGTTTCCAATGCGTCACAAGCTTTTTTAAGCTTCTCCCTCAATTCTGTTTCTGTTTGCAGAGCTTTCTTCTGTAAGAGAAGTTGGTTTTTAGATGATTCTTCAAGCATTTTCTTGTAGTTGTGTAGCTCTTTCTGCAGCAATAGCCTTTGTTCTTCAATCATGTCTAGGGACTCAACCCTCTTAGATAAAGAGGATGATTTCTCATGTTGTTGAGACAACTCGGAATTAGCTAAGTTTAAGGCATCACATACTTCTCTAAGCTTCTCCTTTGACTCATTCTCAATTTGCAAAGCTCGCTCTTCCAAGTAAATTTGATGCTTGGATGATTCCTCGATCCTTTTTCTACAGCTCTCAAGCTCTCCTTGCATCATGAGCTGCTTCTCTTCAATGGAACTCAAGGACTCGATCCTCCTTGACAAAGATATAACCTTCTCTCGTTCTTTAGCCAACTCTGAATTAGCCATGTCTAGGGCATCGCAAGCAGCTTGAAGTTTATCTTTCAAGTCAGTTTCAGTTTGCAAAGACTGTTCCTTGAACCGAACTTGATAGCTGGATGATTCCTTAACCATGTCCTTGTACCTTTCAAGCTCCTTCTGAAGTAGGATTTGCTGCTCTTCGATGAGAATCAAGGACTCAATTCTCTTTAATAAAGATGCAGCTTTATGACGTTCATCATCGGCACATGTCTGTGCTTTAGCCAGAGCAATATTCTTCATGTCCAGCTGCTTCATCAAGAGAGAAATACTTTCATCTTTTTCCTTGTCGGAGAGACTTTTCTTAGTCTCGACTTCTCTAAGATCTAAATGGGACTCGGCTATTCCAGATGTCAACACCAATGACATTACAGAAGCCTCCTCATTCTGCAGCTTCAACTGCACTATCTCAAAATGACAGTTCTCCACCTCCATTTTGAGCCCTTCCACTTCTTCTCCTTTAAGCTCTAGTTTAGATCTGTATTGATTTAGTTCTACGGTTAACTTTTCCAGTTGTGAGCTCCACTCAGCGTCTTTAGCTTTAAGATTTGCAGAACAATCTCTGTGCATCTGCTCCACACGTTTAAGCTTGTTTCGAAGTTTTGCAACGGAAGAAGAGCTCCCCACTTCCTGAATCCGAGTTTCCTGGAGTTCTCTAATGCTTGCAAGTAGTTCTTGATTCTCCTGCTCTAGCTTTCCAACTCGGTATTCATTTTCTCTGTAAAACGTCTCCTTTGTGGCTAATGCATGTCTCAGAGCCGCAATTTCTTTGTCTCTCTGAGCGGTCAAGCATTCAATTTGTGACTTGGCTTGCTCACACTCGGTTAAAACATTCTCAAAACGTGCTTTAAATTCTGAAACTTCCACTTCCAGATATTTCCTCCGAGTTTCTTCATGAGCTAAGGCTTGGTTGCACATTTCCAACCTTTTACCAAGGTCTTCTGAAATTCTGGTCTGAGAATCCAAGCTTGTCTGCAGTGAACAAACTTCGTCAATCAATGTAGACTTTTCACGCTCCCATTCTTTCTTGCTTTGTCTGAACTGTTCACGTAGCTTTTCAAGTGCTTCTTCTAGATGTTTAAATTGCTCTTTCTTCCATTTTAGCTTATCCTCAACCTTCCTGCCCTCTTCCTCTAACTTGAGAAGCATGTCATCTCTTTCTCGCAGTTCTTTGGGTGCTCTTGCTTTCTTTTCTGCATCTGAACACTTCTTTTGAGAAGCCGACAAAAGTCCTTTTAGACCTTCATTCTCTGCCATAAGCACATTGATCTTTTGCTCTTGATCAATGCTTTTCTCATTCGCATCATCCAGAGCCAGTACCAATCCTCTTTTTTCCTCCTCCCATTTTCTGCAGTTCTCCTCACAATCAACCCTAAGCTTATCAGTTGCAGTGCTTAGACGCCTAATTGTGGACTCTTTTTCATTCAATTTGAATTGGACATCCTCACACTTTTGCTTCAACACAAAGATTTCCTCTGCCTTTTCATTAAGTTCTTGGGACTGCTTGTCAATTTTCGAAGTCGCTTCTTCTAACTTGATGAGTTTTTCATTGCAAGCTTTCCTTAAGTTTTCAGATAAATCTACTTTGCCTTTCAGGTGTGCCTTGAGCCTCTCTATCTCGAGTTTAGCCTCGTCTAACTCTTCACAGATCCTCTCCATTTCCTTCCTTCTGAGTGTAAACTGACGAAAGAACAACTGTTTGCAATGTAAAATGATCATGAAAACAAACATTGTGGCATATTATGGTAACTCAAACTTAAAATGCAGCATCAACTTTAAAACAAAGAATTTTCTAAGATAATACAAAATTGAAAATGTTCTTATGCTCCATAGAAAATGCGGCTTTTGTTTCTGATGTATATAACTGATTGAGAATTTCATCTTTGTGATGAAGAAGAGCCTTGTGAAAAATTTCATCCAAGAATGGAACTTGAACAAAACCACCTAAAGCAACTGGGGCAAATTTCAGGATGACCATTACAAACTTGTAAACTTAAAAGTATTTGCAACTGCATTCTTATCTTGAGAATCTCACGTCAAACTATGGTTCCTAATCCTAATTTTTATTAACCAATAAAACCTTAGACTAAACAGACAAGTAATATCAGAAGTTCAAAAAAAAAGTAAGTAAAGCCCTAGAAAACGAAGATATTCAAAGTAATTAACGAAACAACAAAATCCATGAAAGTAGTTGAAAGCAAAAGAAAAAGAACTTCATAGTATGAAGAGACTTTTCCTAAATTTTACAGCGGCCACGGCGTTTGTCATTACAGCAACTAATAACTTCCTTAGTGTTTAATTAACATGAAAGTATTACAAAACAAAAGAAGAGTTCTCCAACTGAGTGTTTGAGAAGATTTTCAAAATTTTCTTCCCTTTTCTCTTGGTTTCTTTTCATGCATTTTCTCGGCAACCAAACAACAGCATGACAAAAGAAGAGCGACCCAGAAACGTACCTGTTAAAAAGATCAAATCTTTGCCATCTGCGATGGTCTTCGTACAAATCCCTTCAGATTCAACAAGAAAAGAACAGAGAGAATAAGGGAAAATTGAATTGAGAAAGTGGCTTATGAAAGATAGCCGTTGGGGACGAGGGATTATTTGGATTTGAAATTGTTGGATGGCAACCTAAACGGCGTTAACTGTACAAAAGGGGTTGCTTTAGAAATCCAATTAGCCGTTAGCATGGTAGTTGGGTTACGGTATGGAGAGTAGTACAGGCTCATCTGGGCCCAAAGTTGTTTCCATTGGTAAATTTTAACATAAAACTTCAATTTAATTACAAATTAATAAAGCATTACTTATTGTTATTATTATTATTATTATCTATTTCTATTTCTATGTCTATTTTTTTAATTATTATTATTTAAATATGTATATGCACATACATTTTTTCATATGAGTGATAAACTTCTCCAAACCGTCGTATCAATAAGATTTTTATTGAATTGTTTTTTTTTAGAAAACTTTCATTGAGTTGTTGTTATTGTTGTCATTTTATTATTATTATTCTTATGTAAGGATAAGACAGGTCGCACTTAAGCCCGAAAAAATTTTAACAAGCCCAAACTTAAGTCTAGTTAAATTCAAATAAGCCAATTCGAAGTTTTAAAAGTTTTAATTGAACTAAAATTTAAAAATTTTCTATAAAAAATTATATATATAATTAATTTTGAATTTAATATTCTATTGAACGCCTTTATATCTAAAATTTGATATGGAGGATAATTAAGCCTCACTTTTTTATTACCCTAATAAATTGAATTAGGTTTAATGTATCAAGAAAATTTTAAATGTCATAATCTATATGTTCAATTAAAAAAGTGATATTTATTTTAAAACTCAGGTATAATTCATTATCTACAATATTCATAAATCGGTTATTAAAATTTTCATATTTGTTTTTTAAATGTAGACTTCATTCATAAGATTATTTATAAATCAAACCCATTAAAGTTAATAAAAATTATTAATTTTTCAAAAATATGTAAGACATGGAGACAATATTTTAATCATTTATCAAATAAAAAATATTCATAAGATTGGTTATTGGAAATTTTATCCACAAAATTATTTAAAATTCAAATTATTCATCATCACATCAAAAAAGATTAATCAAAAGTTAACCATTCAAGTTTAAATGGGATGGATAGATAACTTGTGATTCCCAAACAATTAAAACTGCCAAATTCCAAATCTGATCCTGCAAGATTGGAGCAGCCATTTTTGTTAGAGAGAGATCATTTTCAGGTACCAACCATATAATCAACATTATTATAATAAAATCATTAGTCCCACCAATCTGATCTGCATGTGCTAACAAACATCTGTAGAACTCCCATGGTTTGATACTTGAGTGTGGTGACCAATAACTAGTCATTTTCTTATCAAACTTGATCAATCAATTTTAAAATAAGCTTCACCTAATCCAAATTTATTTGAATGTGAGCTAAAATCTAAATTTAATTCAAATTTATAAAATAAATCCAAATCATAGTTATAAGATAAGATTGGGATCAATATTTTAAAAACTAGACTAAAGTTAAGCCTGATTAAAGATCGAATAAAAATGAAGATTTTGAAAAATGATTAAAAAATTATAATCCCTTGTTAAAAATTAATGTTTAATTAAAAAATTATTAAATAAAAATTAATTAGTTTATTTTAATTTATAAAAATTAGCTATCGATTTTAAATTTAACACAAAAATTATTAAAAATTTTAAAAATTAAAAAATCGGTGATTTCAAAATTTTCACGATTAAATCGCCTAAATTAGTTACACTTTTAGAACATTGATAAGGATTGATACATTACCATCTTTAATTCCAAATGGGCAAACCCTACCCAATCGTCTCCTACATTGTCTCCCTCATGAAGTCATCATCAAATATAAGTTTTGGTAGATTAAGGATGACGAAAACAGGAATAATCAAGGAGTTAAAAGATAAGTTTAATAAAGAATCTTTATCGTCATAGACGCCCATGCCCGTAGACATATGACATAACCATGTTCGTTGTTAACTTATAATTTGATTTTATAAGATAACGATGAACACGATTATGATCATGTGTGTAATTTTGTTAATGTAATAATTATTGTCATATAGGCTGTAAGGATCACAATGGTTGTGATTAAATATGTAATTAGTTATTAATTAATTAATAATAATAATAATAATGATAATAATAATAATAATAATAATAATAATAATAATAATAATAATAATAATAATAATAATAACGAGTTTAATAATATAATTAAGAATAAAAAATTGCTTATGTGGAAAGAGGGGTATTTCTTGAAGTTGTTTATGTGTTTTGTTTCAAATATGGGGACAAGAAATCTTGTACCACAATTTTGAAATGAACAAAAAATTTCTATTTCTATGTTCTAGAGTCAAAACAAAAATAGGTTGAGTCAGTAACTAAATACTGCGAAACACAAAATTTTGATATCTTATTACCTGTCTCTACCAACGAAAATATCAACCAAGTGCAACGTAACGGTGTCTTTTGATAGATTAAGGATGATTAAAACGGGAATAACCAAAGAGATAATAAAGATAAACTAGTTTAATAGCAAATTACCATTGTCAAAGCCGCCCATGCACATATCAGGATAACCATGTTCATTGTTATCTTTTGATTTGATTAGGTCAATTTAACAACTAACCACGTGTTTATTTCATTTTTATTATAAAAATATTATATTAGTTATTTTAATTTTATATTAAAATCAAGGGATTGAATTTTAGTTGATTAAATTTCAAGTTAAATTTAGATAAAAATTAAATTGAATCAAGTAAAATAATATTATTTTAATCATAGTTAATAAATAAAACCATTTTAATGAATAATTAATTAAAATGGTTTCATTTTACATCGACAACATCAAACTAATAAAAGTTTTTCCGATGCCAAAAAAGATCCAATAATACGCAATAGAGAGTTTACATAAAAAATATATAAAATAATAATAATTGAAAGACAATGAATATAAAATATAAATAAAAAGATAATAACAGTAATAAAATAAAAACTTATAAATAAAAATAAGGTAAAAATAATAAATAAATAAGTATACAAATAAAAAATAATGCAAGGAAATAGAAAATATTTAAGTTAAGTAAGGACTACATATTAAATATATTATTTTGTTAATTATAATTGAATAAGTGCTTTTTGATCTTAAATTATTCAAAATTTAATGCTCAAAATCAAATTTTGTGTGGTATGAATTTGACCTAGTTCTTTACCAACCGCATCCTTCCAAAAGGATTGATAATTCCATACCCGTTGATTTTGTCTTCAGACAGATCAACCCATTTCTCCTTTAATTCACCAATCGACAATGACATATTTAGAAAGAAAAAAATAAATCATCAACCGGTCATTGGCAGGAAGGAGCCAATCTTTTGCTGAGGCAGCAAGCAATTAAAGAGATCTAGACTTAGACTTTGGCTGTTAGCTTGTTCCTGGCACATGCAGGTCGCTCAAGTGGATGGAGGATGACAAGTTGAACAAGCGAACCTCACGCCCAGTGCAAGTTGGCGTTGCATTACCTTAGCCTCCCTTTCACTATCTTTGGTTTTTATTGTCGCCTTCTATGACAAGTGGAGCATGTATCATAATTTCCTTTATTATTCTCTTTTATTTTTTTACTCACGTAGTATCCTAAGAGGATCTTAATTATAAAAAATACCTTTAAATCATTTACACCTAAACTAATTTATGCTCGAACAGGGTAGGTCTCTTGCGAGAGACGAAGCTCTGGCCCCAAGTTTTAAACGGCTGCATACATGATGAGGATTCGAACCCACGATCTCACTTAAGTCAGAAAAACCCCTTGTCATTATTCTCATTTTGTTCTACAAACTGTATACTTTAGCTGCCATTTCAATCAGGAGGGCCAGAGTCATTAGATTCAGATTTCATGAGTCAAGTTCCGTTAATCTAAATCTTAGGTCAGGCTTAAGTATAAAAGATCAATTTGAGGTCTAACGATTCAAACAATCTATATATATATTTAAATAATATCACTTTAAAAGATCAATTTGAGATGCAATGCAAGCTTATTACATTCAGTTTGATTCGAATTTTATGAATCTAAGTTCAATTCATCTTAATTTTAAGTCAAATTCAAGTATAAAAGATCAATTTGAGGTCCAATGTGTCAAACAATTTGTATACATTTTTAAATAATATCATTTTAATTTTAAATTTAAGAAATAAATTATTTAAAATAATATCATTTTAGAAAATTTCCTAAAATTAATGTTATTATAGAGTTTTAATTCACTTGGCATTATTTTCTATATTAGAAATTAGTTAGATTAATTTGTATATATTTTTAAATAATATAATTTAATTATAAATTTAAGAAATAAAATTTTTAAAAATAATATCAGTTTAGAAAACTTCCTAAAATTAGTGTTATTACAGAAATTTAATTCACTTGGCATTATTTTCTATATTAGAAATTAATTAGATAATTAGTGTAATCCATCCACCCGGAAGAATGTTAATTTTATAAGCTTACTCTTTTTTTTGAAGGAATTTATAAGCTTACTCTTAAATATTATTTTATATTAAATTAAAATAATTCGAGGGCTTAAACTTTTGAAGGATGGTTTTTCTAGTGAGTGCAATACGATATGTATTTCGTACTGTATTGGCTGGTATCAAATAATACGTAAATAATAATCTGATATAATTCACTGCTTTATCTATGTTAATGCAAAACTTAACGTAATATTATTTTTTGTTAAAAACTAAAAATTAAAAGTTGAGTAATTTAATATTTTTTAAATTTTTATTTATACTTTAAGATTAAATAAAGTTTAAGATTATTTTTATAATTAACCTAATTTTTTTATGTTGACTACTGACTAATGAGACCAAGGGTCTCTTTTTGAAGGGAATACACCAAAGAGCATGAATTTTTATTTATGAGATTAGAACGTGCAAATTCATTGAAGCCGCAAAAGGAAGGCTCACTGGATGATAAAAAAGGTCCGACATTTTTGACCCTTAGACTTTGGAAGTTCCTACATTAAAAACTTCAAAAAAAAAACAAGAGAGATATTTTCTGGGGCTTTGTTTCTCTACGAGACCGGTAGAGTAAGCTCATTACACGTTTTGATGTTTCACTGGAAGCTTCTATGAAGAAAAATAATTCAACCCTAAAACAGTGGAAGATGTTTGAAGTTTCTAATTTCTAGTGGTTTGTTAAATAAGATAAAAACAAACACTCGTTCCTATAAACAAAATTTTTCAATATAATATATATTCAATTTAATTAGATATTGTACTCATCGTCGTGGCATCCAGTCCGAAATCTTTCATTGAAGCGAGATTTAAGGAGGTTTGATAGTACTTAGCCTTATTCCTACATAATAAAGAGGCTATTTTTGATAAACCCACATACATATGTGACAGAAAAATAGTAATACAAATTAAAATAGTAAATAAATAAAAATGACACGCAAAATATTTATGTAAATAAAATTACAATAAATACATAATAATAATAATACTAATGATAATAATAATAATAATAATAATAATAATAAAATACTACTAATAATAAACTCAATAAAAAGATAATAATAATAATAATACAAATGGTAATGCCAACCGAAGGATGAAAATAAGAGAATGTTAGATATTGTACTATTTAATATTTTTCTTAAATAATTATATTTTAAAATCTCATTTTTACTTAGAGTAAGTTCATTATTTTTTACAATTAAAAAAATTGATCGGGTTCACTCAATTCAACTATTAAAATTTTGAACCAATTAATTTTTTATTTCGACTTATTTTAACAATTCTTCTGGTTAAAAATTGATTAGTTTATTAATTAATAAATTAATTTTTAAAAATTAATTAATTTTTATAAACTAATTAATTTTTATTTAATAATATGTATTTTAATTAAACTTTAAATAAAAGACACTATCTTCTAATATGATTTAAAAATTTTAAATTTTATTTAATCTCTAGCCGATTTTATAAAGATTTAATAATGGTTGAATCTTTTAAATTTTAAATTTTTTATCTTATTAATTTAATTTTTGGTATAATTTTAAAATTATTAATTTTAAAAAGTATTAAATGTGAAGATTTTAGTAGAGTAAACCTTTAACCAATCAAATTGAATTTCTTCCACTCATACGCAAAAGACTAATTTCTATTCGTTATGCGGATTAGGATAAGTACAAATTTACTTATCCAATCCAATGATTTAGTTTTGGGTTTGTTAACTACCAAGAGAAGGATGACATTTAAGTAAGATAAAGCCAGTTGTATCCGATGACTACTCTACTGCTATTAGTTGCAAGTTAAATAAACTACAGGCTGACCTATTTTACACGTGTCACTAACATGAACCGCACACTAACAAATGATTGGATGTGCGGCAAAACCATCAGCTTCTTTTGGACGGTACTTCCTGTCCACTTCTCCACTAGATCAACGGCCGATGATCACTATGATAGTATGATATGATGCATGATTGAAACAAATCATAAGTGGAGTAAATATCTTGTCAACTCGGTAACACGTCCCCGAGGAACATCAACCGTCGGATCAGCCTCGTTAGATCAAATAATTGTCTAGATTAACTCAATTAATAAAATTAATATTAAACTATGTAGACTTGTATATGAAGACGCAAAGACTCTGCTCTTCAAATGGAGAAGAAGACTTAAGACTCTGCTCTAGCAGTTTGTTTCGCAGGAGAGAGAGAGAGGAAGCGGGAGGAGAGGAGGGAGAGAGAGTCTTATACACTTCTTCTGTAGGATTCTTTCCTTGTGTTCAAAGTTTTGACCTTGAAACTAATTTTTGCGATTTTCCGGTGAAAAGTTTTGGCCTTTTTCTCATGGGTTTGTGATAATACGGTGGTTTGGTCGTTTCGGATCAACGGAACTCAGTTACCCTTTCCGAAAAGGATATTCCGGGGGTTTGGGGAAGCAAGAATTGGGATTGTTTTGATCTTGAATCGCGTGATTTTTGGACTAGCGATGCAAAATTTTTGGGCTTCAGTCGATATTCTCTTTGAAACAAGAGAAAAGTTTTGACCTTTGGGATTCTTTCTCTTAATATCTGATACCCAATTTGTCATTGTGTTTTATTTCTATTCTGATGGGTTTTTAGTTCCTTGTTGGTGGTGGCTTTGAGTAACTAAAAGAGTTTATCTTTGTCCTAACTACTGATTCATTATTGGACGTTTATGTGGGGTGATTTGTTTTTTGGGAAATCTGTAAAGAAGCCCTTTTGTTTTCATTAATGTTGCTTTAGCTGTTTTTCACAAAAAAGGTCCTTTTTTTCTTTGTTCTCCATAAGTTGCGAGTGATTTTGGTGAGTTTGCAGAATTTTACAGAGGAGTTCAACTATTTTTTAAATAATTTATTGATTATAGTCGATCACTTCCTAATCCAGTAACTGCTGCAAAAGTTAGGAGCTACTTTGCAAATTGCAAATCAAGAAATGAATCGATTTTCAAGGTGGTTGTGGGGTGAAAAGGAGAGAGGGTCTGTCTCAAATGGGTCCTCTTTAAATTCTTCTCCTGATTGGGGGTTTGGACAGAGAGAGCCCGATCGTGTTAAGTTTCCTAAAAAACACAAAAAGGTGAAGAGGAAATGGCAGAGTAGGGAACAAAGGAAGATTGATAAGAGATATGGAGATGATGTTTTAGAGTCATCAGATGGTGAAGTTTACTTGCCAGCAGAATTAGAATCCGATGGCCCAGATTGGTCCATAGGGTGGGTGGAGCCTCATGGACCTGAATTCAAGAGCGACGATGATGAGGATGACGATGGTTTTGCAGTGCTGGTTCCTTGTTACCGGCCAAGTTGCAAACAGTTGGTTGAGGTTTCAAATAACCACCTTTTGACTGTCATCAACAGTTTACCAAATGATTTTTCTGCTGGTAAGAGAGTAATATTCATGTTATTGACTTCTCCTTCCTATTTTTGTCCTGCTTTTGATTTGGTTTTGCTTCTTATTATTCTTACCCTGTTTTAAAGTTTTAACCTTTAGGACGCGGATACTCTGTTCCGTGATGATTGTGATGACCCTTTTGGAATATTATTTTGGTCAACCGTTTGGATGATTAGTTCCAAATGTTAGCTAATCATACTAACAGTGTTATTCTGCTATACTTTACAATTTATGCCCGAAAACACGTTTTCTTAAGGCCTTTCAGATCCTACTTGATTGCGAAAATCACGGTTAAAGTGCAAGGAGAGATTATTCCCTATGATTAAAGGCTTGTTGTTCATTCGGGTTTGTGTGGTTGTAAGCAACTAAGTTGATTACATCAGTAGGTTGAATTATCCTCGTAACCAGCCTGTAATGAGCTTCTGTATATGGCTTTTAAAAGTTTAAAACTCCTTCTTTACCAAGAATCTCCCCTTGCAATGTTGTTGAACGCTGGATTCTGAGATTATATTGTTACACTTACATTGTTGGGGAAGTCGATCCTTTGCTGTTACCAGTAGATCTCTATACTAGTCTGATTCATTCTTTTAAACTTTGGTGTGAGCAGGGGGGAAGAAATATATGGAGTGGCTTTCTTCTCTTCAGGGTTCGAGTCCTTCAGCTGGCTTCCAATTCTCAGAAAGATTCTAGCCTGAATAGTTCTTCGTTCATAGTACTTATCAAGACTCTGATATGTGACGCCGATCCAAATTAGAGTACGGGAAAGAAAAGAATCAATGAATTAAAAAAAAAAGAAGATCAAGAATGCCGAATACGAATCAGCTTCTCGGGTTTAAGTGGCCGTCATGTGCAGAAAACAATTCAAGCTTGCCCGATGTGTGCACCAGAAAAACAACAGCAGGAGTCATGTTTTGATAGTAAGGACCTTATGAATAGAAAGCTGATCTACTAGACGATCTTCATTGTAAATAATGATCTTGTGAATATGTGTAAAATGGGTAGTTAGTGTTGAGTGGTTTTCTCTTTCGTTCTACTACTAAAACTCTCTGGAGATCACTTCGGTTGTAAGGTTCACCGCACAATCAGGAAGAGGACTTGTCATTTGTTAGAACCATCCTGTACGGTAGGTTTGCTCTTAAGAATCGCAGAGGACATTCAGCATACTTCTGTTTGTTGATTTGAATTGTGGAAATGATTCGTTTTCTCATATCCAGGAAAAGGATTGTGACTTGTGAGCTTTGTCTAACTAAATCAGTAACCAGGTACAAAAATGATGTTGGCTAGATGTGTTGACATTTCCTGTGAATGAGGGGTGAGTTTGTGGTGGATGGACTGAAGATGGACCCCAGGAAGTTTGTTACATGCTTGCTGGTGATCACATGTGGTTGTGTTGTTAGCAGACAGTGATTGGTGTCAACTACAGGGAAACTTTTATAAATTAATATTGTTGGGATCATGTTATTTATTATTTTATTAAGATATTAATTAATCGATAAATTAATATTTATTACTTTAAAATGATTTTGTAATTTATTGAAGTTAAATTTTGATTACATCAAAAAGTATTGTATCTTAGAAAAATTTATGGTTCATATTAATTGAATTAATCTAAATACTTGTTTGGATGGATTTATATCGGTAGAGTTTTTGTCAATAGAGCTTTTATTAATAGAGTTTTTCTAAAAAAATTTTTTCTAAGAAGTCAGTTGACTATTTGGTTGTAATTTAAAAAAGAACTTTTCTGAAAGAGCTTTATACAATAGACTGTTTAGCAATATAAAATAAAAATTATTTTAAATTTTAACTATATTTTATTTTGTAATAAAAATTATTTATACATATAAATATTATTTAAAATATATTAAACAATATA
>JANVCQ010000232.1:3114386-3145509 GCA_025531925.1 Erythroxylum plowmanianum
AATCATATTTCACTAAATTGTCTTAGTTATATTTGTGTAAGTTTATATAATTATTAATTTATGATATTAATAGGACCCTATATTTATAAAGGGGTATTTTAAAAATATATTATCTTATTATCTTATCAAAATTTGTTAAATTTACAATTGACCCAAGTCAAAATCGAAGAAAAATAATATCTCAGAAAGTTTATTAATTTACCGAGCATCAATTTAAAGAAATTCTACTGTAGCTGTCTTTGTATTAGCAGCGATATGCAGAACTAGTTCGGTCAAAATAAATCCAAAGTTCGGTTTGACCAAAAATTTATTTTTGGGCTCACTCATAATTAGATTTTGGGTTGGTCCAATTCAAAATCAATTGACTAAATTTGACCTAATTGGACTTGAATTTGGGTTAAGTGATGATTTTTGGGCTTGACTTTATGATTCCAACCCTTTTTGGGCGGTAACGCCGTGACAGGCTGCCTGATTGCTTGAACATGAACTATTGCTTTTAACAATAAAGTCTTGATTTTTACAAAAAGTAAGCTAAAAGAAGAAGGTTCCCTACACACTCTGTACCAAAAAAAGCAACACTAAAAGCTGTCAAGGTCTTTTTATTGAATCGGGAGATGTTCTTATTGTTCATGGCATGAACAAGAACCTATTGCAAGTTCCATTCTTTCTAGGTGATAATTTCTTCGGGTAGTGCTCATTTTGATACAGAAGTTCAGAGAGTGAAAAAAATTATTTTCCAACAGTGGATCCAAGCGACAATTGCTCTCATCCATGATCCTATAATTAGTGTTTTTTTTAATAAAGTAACATCACAACACATGCACACATTCCTTTCTTTGTGCACGTTGCTTGTCAGAGTTTTATTTTCTTTTTCTTTAACTTGGATTCCTGATATTCTGTCAATCTCTCTCTCTGTTTCTTAATCCCAAAAAAGGGTGTTGGGTTCCATGTCTTGTATTCCCATGTTGAAGAGGCTGACAGAAACAGAGGGGGTTGCATGTTTCTTGGTCAACACAAAAAGGAGTCGGACGTTCATGTTCCTAACATAGAAGCTAAGGGTGAAGAACAGTTGAGGAGGGAAGTTTAAGCAGCAAAAAGAAATTATGTTGCAGAGAGCTGCAAGCAATGCCTATTCATGGTGGTGGGCAAGCCACATCAGAACAAAGCAATCCAAATGGCTGGAGCAAAACCTTCAAGGTAAGATTCACCTCTTTCGTTTGTTTTTCGTTTTTGGTGTTTTCCCTTTTCTGGTTTTTGGTAAATACATAGATGAGAAGATCTTGATCAGAATAACTGAGCTTGGTAACTCATTACCACATTTGGTCAATGTAAACCAAAATTTCCTATAGTTTTAAGCTATGAGAATGTGTAATCATCAGCTCCAAGATAAGTCTATCCCAGAAGTCAAAAAGACCTGGTTTTTTCTCCCCAAATATAATCCAGACTTTCTTGGATCTCTCTATTGCCATCAAATCATTTCAACCTTCCTATTCTGGGTCGGTACTTACTGTTACGTAAGGGTTTGAACTATATGGACTGGATTAAGCTTCCTGTAAAGATGACCTTCTTCGTTCTGTAAAATTTTATTTCATATCTTGCTTGCTACAACATTGGTAGAAATGAAGGGTTTTTTTTTTCTTTCTCTCTTCTTAATAGAAAAGTTCAGCATTGTTGAGGTATTAATGATGTATTGATATTGATTTAATAGAAGGAGATAATATATGGATCACTGAAGAATGTGTGAGAATGGATAAAGTAGGGAGTTTTTGGTACCAGAAAAGCTCTATTTGTTTCACTGCTTTTGGAATATAACTAATATGGATGACGGTTGCAGATATGGAAGAAAAGGTTCACTACATGCTCAAACTCATAGAAGAGGATGGAGACTCCTTTGCCAAAAGGGCAGAGATGTACTATAAAAAAAGGCCAGAGTTGATAAGCTTTGTGGAAGAATCTTATCGTGCTTACAGAGCCTTAGCTGAACGATATGACCATATCTCAACGGAGCTACAAAATGCCAACAACACCATTGCTTACGTTTTTCCAGAGCAAGTTCAGTTTGCAATGGAAGAAGATGAAGATGAACCTTCACCCAAAGTATCAAAGAAACCCCCAGAAATGTCTAAAGGAAACATACCTAAGGTCCCAAAGATTCCTAAAGATTTCAGAGGCGCCATCACATCAGCTGCAAAGAAACTGCAACCTAGAAAGTCAATGAAAGGAATAACTCCATCAGTTCAGGTGTTTAAGTCTGGTTTAAGTAAAGCCGAGGGACTTCAGCGGATTGACAAGCTTCAGAAGGAAATTCTATCTCTGCAAACGGAAAAAGAATTTGTAAAGAGTTCTTATGAGAGTGGGGTAGCTAAGTACTGGGAAATTGAACAGGAAATAAAAGAATTGCAAGAGAAGGTGTGTGCCTTGCAAGATGAATTTGGTGCTGGCATTATCATTGAAGATGATGAAGCTCGAACTTTGATGGCATCAGCAGCCTTGAAATCCTGCCAGGAGACACTGGCTCAATTGCAAGAGAAACAAGCAACATCTGCAAAAGAAGCAGTAGTAGAACGGGAAAGAATTAGCCATGCACGAGAGAAATTGAGGTGTCTCAAGGATGTCTTTTTAAATGGTCAGGTCATTGACCCTGAGAAGCTACAAGCCAAAGATGAACCTGAGAAAGTAGTAGAAGAGTTGAAAAGCTCAGATCAAGAAGCAAATGTTAGTACACGAGCTAGAAAGGATTTGGAGATGTTACAGGAGAAGATTAAGGAGCACTTTGATGTTGGATTTAATTCTCCTCTTACGGTGACAGAACTTGCAGAGAAGATTGATGAGCTTGCTAACAAGGTTATTAGTTTGGAATCTGCAATTTCATCACAGACAGCTCTTACAAAGAGATTAAGATCGGAAACAGACGAGCTTCAATCTCAGATTCAAACCTTGGAAGATGACAAGACAACATTAATGAATGACAAAAATGAGATGAGCATCAAGTTGAGAGAAATGGAGGAAAAGTTGCTTGGACTTCAGGACCTAAACAAGAGTGTTGAAGAGCAGAATAACAATCTTCAAACACATTTTACCGAGGCTCACTGTAATCTTGATCATCTCTCAGGTAAGATGTATAACTTGAAGCCGGATGAGGAGCTTGACGCAACAAAGCAAATGGAAAAGGAATTTCTAGTTGAATTTGAATCTCAAGAAGTGTCCAAACAACAAGAAGGTTCTGTAGTTCAACTTCAATGCCAAGAAGAGTCTAAAGGACAAGAAGGTTCAATTAATTATGAATCACAACAAGCTTCTAAAAGAGAAGAAGGTTCTCCAGCTGCGTTTGAATCACAAGAAGATAAGAGAAATCACAAAGAAGTAGTTGCTCCTAATGCCAACTCGGATCAGTCAGAGAGAGTGAATTCAGAAGCAGAGTCCAAGATTTCAGGCTCTTTAACTCAACTTGAATCCCAACAAGATGCCAAAGGACAAGGAGGTCCTACAGTTGAGCTTGAATCCCAGGAATTGTCCAATACATATGGAGATTCTTTAGTTAATTTTGAATGTCAACAGTCTGAAGCTGCTCCTAATGACGTAAAGGAACTGGCGGATGTGACACCAGAAACAGAGCTCAATATTTTAGGTAAATTTAGTTGGACCAAAACAAATTGTGGTTAAAGATTTAACCTTGTTTCTTTTCATCTTTTGTGTGTAACTGCGTTAGTGATTTGATTGTGCCTTTCTTTTTCAGAAAACAAATATCAAGAACAGGAAGATGCAATTCCTGGAGAAAGTTTTAAGGAACCACAGGAGGTCAGGATTTCAGACTCTCTACAGAAAGAAAAGAACTATGCTGTTGAAGTTGGTTTGCCTGGAGAGCAAGAAAAACAAAAAGATCTTGATTTCAGAGAGACCACAGATAGCAGAACAAAAGATGAAGAGGTAGAAATGGAGGACCCAAGAACCAGCAAAAGTGATGGAGAAAGTGTTGGCCCATTCCAATCCAGCACTGGCAACCTCATAATAGAGGAAAAGGTTGATGATACTCAAGCTCAGAGAGAAAGGAAGGATGATGAACCAGACTGGAAGGATTTGTTCATGAATGGTATGGAAAATAGAGAGAAAGTTCTGCTGACTGAGTACACAACCGTACTTCGGAATTACAAGGAAGCCAAGAAGAAGCTTGCCGAAGCAGAGCAGAGAAGTGGAGATAGCCTCTTCAATACCACGTTACAGTTAAGAGAACTGAAGACTGCTAATGCAAAGAAGGATGAGCAGATTCAGTTCTTACGTCAGAAGCTCAGCCTTCTCCAAGCTGGCATTGGAGAGCCTTGTGAATCTGAGGAACCAACAATAGAAGAGGAAGACGATATTGAGGCAATTCTAATGAACCTGCCAGAATGTCCATCTGAGATTGAACAAAGATTTAGGTCACACATTGATGAAGTTTTAGAGGAGAACTTGGATTTCTGGTTAAGGTTCAGTGCTACATATCACCAGATACAGAAATTTGGAACCGAAATCAAAGATTTACAGTCTGAGCTATCAAAACTTGATGATAAGCGAAAGAAGCTTGATGGGAGTAGTGCTGGAAGATATTTTACCAAATCAGATGCAAAGCCAATATACAAACACCTCAGAGAAATACAAGCTGAACTAACAGTCTGGTTAGAGAAAAGTGCATTGCTGAAAGATGAATTGCAGAGTAGATTCTCATCCCTTTGTGACATTCAAGAGGAGATAAAAGCTGCTCTAAAGGAAAGTGCTGAATATGACGATTTTAAGTTTACAACCCATCAAGCTGCAAAGTTTCAAGGTGAGGTTTTAAACATGAAACAAGAGAATAACAAGGTAGCAGATGAATTGCAAGCAGGGTTGGATCATGTAACAGCTCTCAAGCTTGAACTTGATAGAACTTTGGCAAAGGTGAACGAAGAATACAAGCTTTCTGGACAAAGGAGCAATCAACCTGTCCAGTTACAGCACTCAGAGACCCGGTCTCATGTTCCTTTGCACTCATTTATTTTTGGTGTAAAGCCAAAGAAGCAGAGACATTCATTCTTCTCCCGTGTGCAGCCAGCGCTGCATAAAAAGTACAATGACTTCAAATCAGGACCTATGTAAGTAAACCATTGTTCCTTCGTTGTCTCTACATCTGTGAGCAAGTTCATATTCATTTTTTGTTTGTAATTGCTTTCTTTGTAGAAGCCACAGCTTCTTGTTTCTCGTTTAATATTTGAACAGATAGTCCTTTTCTTTTCTGGATCAATGTAGATGCCTACAGCCAATTATAAAACAGCAGAGAGTGTTTCAGCCATTTGCGAGCCGTTTTATCTTTTCATTTGTCTATGTACATGGTCTGCAGCAAGTTTCCCTTTTGTGGTTTTTAAAAAACTACAGCTTCTTTTCTTGTATCCCTTTTCATGTTTTCTGTATTCCGTGTTTTGCTGGTCACTAAGTGGCTTCAAGTTTCTTTAAAACATAGATTTCTTGACAAGTCATGAATGTGGTATGATCTTCACTCAAATCTCATGTACTTCATCTTCTTTTCCCAGTGAAACTTCTGGTTTGAAGACTTGACGTTAGTTCTAGTTCCAAAGGAATTAAAGATCAGAGTCCCAAGGATCCAATGTTCCTGGTTGTTAGTGTCATTTCATGTATATATAATGATTCCCTAATCTTCAACTTGAAGGATAATAATTTGATTAGTAGTGGGGTTGAAATAATTAGGCTAAAGAACTGAACTTTTCAAGCAATCTTCTTGGAAATCAATTGCCAACTACTGGTATTGAACTGATAGGTTGCTGGTAGTAGTGGAGTCATTATTGAGAGCTAGAAAGCAAAGGTTACTTGGATTTCCAGCAACCCAGCTGTACATTTCTACCTTTTTCCAGGATTCCTTTTACTTGCAGATTGCATACTCTATCTCGATTTTTAAATCTCATTTAGTCCAATAATTTTTACAAATTTAATTACTTTATCATAATGAATTAAATAAAAATCATAAATTTTAAATTAAGACTTGATCAAGTTGAACTTTATTCATCAATTTTAAATTATGTTACATCTTGATTAAACTTTTTATGATATAATGGGGATATGCTTCAAAAGTACACATTTCTTGCCAAACACTACTTTGCCTTTCTTATCTTCTGAAAGGGACGTAGAAGCTACCAAAAGTCCAATCCCATCTTCCCATTTCTCCCTTATCTCCTTTCAAAAAATTGATTCAAACCATCATTTAATAATTAAATGAATAAGTAAGTTATGAATTATTGTATATATTACATTGATATAAAAATAATTTCCAACTTTAGTTATTGATCCAAGCCACGTAGGCTTCTCATTACAGCCACTTAATCAGCATAGATATACTTAGAATCGAAGAAATCCTAGTCATCACTGAAATACGGATAAAATAACTTTTTAGCAAGATTTCGAAATAAGTATCTTTATTATCGTCGTCATCGTTATATTCAATCCAAAGTTTTGTAAAAAAGTGAAATTTAAAAAAATCTGATAATACGTAACTTTATTTTTATGTAATAAAGTGAAATTTAAAGAAGTCTGATAATACGTAACCTTATTTTTACGTAATAAAGTCTGACAGAAAAATAGTTACAGAAAACATGTTGATGTTTCCGGTACCTGTATATGTAATATTATCCTTATTACGGTTATGAATTTTCTTTTCCTGACGAGGTTTTCGTACCTGTGTTGTGTCCATTGCAACGGCCAAAAGCGAGGGCATTGTAGTCATTTTAATAATTATCATTACCGAGTATTGACAGCAACTAGCTAGCGGCAGCGAGAAACAGTTGAAGAGGTGGGAACATGACTTCAGTAGCTTCACTCTCCCACTTGGTAATGCCCATTATAATTTGATGTTATGTTCGCTATCATTCACTAAGCAAAGGTATGAATCATTCCTTCACCTTCTTAGCGAGTGACACATCTCCACTACCACTCCAATCTTTTCTTTGCTTCTACTTATAAAGTTCTCTCCTTTTCTTTTTTTTTTTTTTGGCCTTTTTATGGTGTGGGCTGTTGATTCTGTTCTGTTGGTGGTTATCTAGCTAAAGAGTGATTATTTATTTAAGAAAAAGCTGCAATGGAACCTGGGTCGAGCTCAGATTTGTTGGGGAAGTCCGAGAAGAAGAGAGAAAGAGGTAACAGTAAGCTAAAGCTTGGCTCTATGCTGCCGAAGATTGAGCCTTTTGTGCCGAAATCTGACCACAATCCTAGAGACCTGCGATCTTGGGCCAAAAGAACTGGCTTTGTGTCCACTTTCTCTAGTGAAACTGCCACAAGCACCAGTGGGAAGTTTGATAGCGGCGCTGGTTTTGACTTGGAGAAGGGTACTAATCAACAGAACAATGGCGGGTCGTCACCAAAGATTGAGATTGACCCGGTTCTGGGTCGGACTAGGCCTGGCAGAGCCACCGAGATTGAACAGGACTTGAGCTATGTTCCTGGCTCTAGAAATGGGTTTAGAACTGGAAGAGATGATAGGGGTTTGGGGTTGAGGGATGAGAGCAATAAAAGGAGAATTGGAGATGAGCCTGTATCGGGATCTAAAGTTGAGGAAAAGAGAACACAGTTGAATGGAAATGGAAATAGAGTTCAACAGCACGTAAATGGGAGTGCTGATACGAATGCAATAACACATGAAAATGGAAATGAAATACCAGCAACAACTCCGGCTTTGGAACCGAAGAAGGAGGAAGGAAACGAGGGGAGGGATGTTGGGATTGAATTCTTTCCAGGTGGGGAGGAGCCTGTTGATGGATGGTGGCACAGGCAAAGTGGAATGAGATATGGATTGCGAGATAATCCTGGTTTTGGTTAGTGCATTCTACAAATTTCTTTCGCTCTTTAGTTATTATTTCGCCTTTTTAGCTATCAGGGTGCTCTATATGCTATGTTCTAAAGTTCAAACTCAGACAAAAACAGAAGTTAGTAAAAATGACTAGTTTACAGAACGTGCGGATGGTGTAGTATTTGATGTTAGTAAAGGATTATTAACTGTGGAGATTTAAATGTCATTTTCTGAAAGCCAATGTGTGTCCTCAACTGAAACTTGAAATAGTTATTGGATAGTTTTGTCGCCCTTACCTATTCTGGACACAAATTTAATGTTGTGTCACACATATAAGAAGTCTAACATCCATACATAGCAGTAGATAGTCAAAAATGCTTAAATAACTTTCTCACAAAGCAAGAACTTGGATTTTTAAATCTGCGTATGAACTCGGGACTCACTGATTCCTGATTGGTGGGATTATTCTTCTAAGTGATTCTCACTAATTTGTATTCTCACTGCAGTGTCACTTATATTCTATGGCTTACAGCACTATTTATCTTTGGCTGGTTCGTTAGTTTTCATTCCCCTAATCATTGTACCAGCTATGGGTGGCACTGATGTAAGTACTACCTCTCATTAGTAACTCCTCCATATGTTGCCAATGTCTATTGACTGAGCCTTTATGAACATGAATGTTTCAGAAAGATACGGCTACAGTTATTTCTACAATGCTTCTGGTGTCTGGCATTACAACAATACTGAATTCATACCTCGGTAGTCGACTGCCCTTAGTTCAAGGGAGCTCGTTTGTGTATTTGACGCCCGCATTGGTCATTATTAATGCTCATGAGTATCGGAATCTGACAGAACACGTAAGTCTTTAGTAGGAAGACTTTGCATGTGATATATCTGTACTTTGTCAAGTTTTACCAGTAATGTCATTTTAAAAGTCCAAATAGCTTGCAAATCTTTTATTAACAGAACATAAATGATCATAAAAGAAAATTCAAAATAGTACGGGGTAAACTTTTGATTAAACGAGAGTTGAGAATGAGTAGTGACAATCATTTTGCTGTATGTGTTCCATTGAAGTTTAGACTAATGGCTACAGTTGCAGGATATTATTAGCTGTTCTTTGTTTTGGGTAGTAAGCTTAGTCTTTTGTGTTAATTGCAGACTTCTTTTATTTGTAGAAATTTAGGCACATAATGCGGGAACTTCAAGGGGCTATAATTATTGGTTCGATATTTCAAAGCTTATTGGGATTTAGTGGTTTAATGTCCTTGTTACTAAGGTAAGTGGAGAAGTAGCTTCTTCATTTTAGTAGTTGTTTGAAGTGTTCAATGCTTGCGATGAATCTACGTTTTTCCTTTTTCCCTTAAATAAGTACATATATTTTTTTAATCAACCTGAATATCAATGTCTGATATTGTTTGAAATGAGAATATTTTATGATCCCTTCTATATTTTCAAATTAAACAGCTGAGAATGATTAATTACTTCCGCACTTTAAAGTCTGTATTTTAACTTATAAGGTCTTCAATTTCATTATGCTGAAGGCTAGTCATTAAAAATCAACAATATTTTATATGCAAGCCATTCACTTTTTTTTTTACATTTGAGAAAGTTGTCTGATACTTCTTTGTTGGAAAACATTGCATTACAGATTAATAAATCCTGTGGTGGTTGCACCAACTGTTACAGCAGTAGGTTTAGCATTTCTAAGCTACGGTTTTCCCCAAGCTGGAAGTTGTGTGGAAATTAGCATTCCTTTGATACTTTTGGTTCTCATTTTCGCTCTGGTAAGTTATGTTCTTTATGGTGAAAAACAATTCAAATATATATCTTTAGTACTGTACTGGTCTATGCGTTTAGTATATATGTTATCTTTTTCATTTCTGCTATTCCTTTTCTTGGATGTCATTACTAGTGGCAAAGAAACTGTTCACAAAACTTATTTGTGTACTCATATTGCCTTTTTCAGTACCTTCGAGGAATATCTATCTTTGGCCATCGCATTTTCCGAATTTATGCAGTATGTTTTCTAGCTTGCTATGTCTTTCCTTTTTGTTCACCTTTTATTTCTCTTTAATACTTTTCTAAACTTCAACTGATGCTACTATACATAGTTGCATACAATTACTAAGTTGAATGCTGCTAATTTTGTTGGCAACTTCTTGCTTGAATTATTTTTCTCATTGCAGGTCCCTTTCAGTGTTATGATCATCTGGATATATGCATTCTTTTTGACAGCTGGTGGAGCATACAATTTCAAAGGTTGCAGCCCCGGCATACCTAGTTCAAACATATTGGTGGACCAATGCAGAAAGCATGCCTATACCATGCAACACTGCAGAACTGATGTTTCCAATGCTTGGAAAACAGCAGCCTGGGTCAGAATTCCCTACCCTTTACAATGGGGTATCCCCATCTTCCATCTAAGAACTTCCTTGATCATGATAATCGTCTCTTTGGTTGCTTCTGTGGATTCAGTAAGTCAAGTTCATGTACCATGGCAAATTTGATTTGTTGTATTAGGATATAAATCTTAGCAGCTTTACAGTCACCCACGAATTTACCCCCCGAGTTTAATTCCTGTTCCACTATTGGGCACTAGGTGCTTCATAATTGTATAGATAGTTCCATACAAGTAACAATGACGGAAAGTAAATAAATGAAGCAGAGAGAACCGAGTTAATTTTGAGTTGTCTATCGGTTGATAGTGAGTAAAAGTCCTGCAAGCACCTCCTGCAAAATCTTTTTGGTGATTATGGCAGAGTTAAACTATTCCTACATCAGTTAAAGCAACAAATAAAATAGTATGATGAAGACCTGTGGCTTTACTTTTCATGAAGCCATTGAACAACCCAGAGTTAACATTTGGATGATTTACGAAACCGTGGATATTATTCCGTGTAGGAGAATAAATATAGAACCACAAATATGACCTACAAAAGTTGTAATTGCATACCAGGTTGGGACATATCATTCTACATCCTTGCTGGTGAATTCAAAGCCTCCAACTCCAGGAATTGTAAGCAGAGGAATTGCACTTGAAGGCTTCTGCAGTATTTTGGCTGGACTTTGGGGTTCAGGTACTGGCTCAACAACCTTAACGGAGAATGCCCACACCATCAACATAACAAAGGTGGCCAGTCGAAGAGTTGTTGAACTTGGAGCAGTCTTTTTGATCTTTTTCTCTTTCATAGGTAAATACCTTGAAACTCTGTCTAGGTTGGACCATGCTTGTAGACTACTGTTGTTTCTGATATTTGGACACTGAATTAGATCAATGCTAGATGATTCAACTTGGCTGTTCACATGGAAACTTGCACTTTGTCTTCTTTCGATGAAGTTAATGCTAGATCTCAAAGGATGTCTAAGACATCCCTAAAATGTATGTTGTCACAAACTTCATCGGACAACTAATTCACACATTTAAGCTAAACACAGAAATGTGAGAGCCGTACTCTACTTTTGAGATTGTAATTTGCCGCATAAGGTTCCGTAATTTGATAAAATCTGGGTATCTCCTGATTGATCGTCTGGCTTCAGTACTCAATGACTAATGCATTTAGTGCTCTCAGTTTTTGGTGTTAGCATGTAATAGATTTACTTGTTTTAATAGGAAAAATTGGTGCCATTCTCGCTTCAATACCACAAGCCTTGGCTGCTGCTATTCTTTGCTTCATATGGGGCCTTACTGTGGCATTGGGTCTCTCAACTTTGCAGTACACTCAAACGGCAAGTTTTAGGAACATAACGATAGTTGGTGTTTCTCTCTTCCTTGGTTTGTCGATTCCTGCATATTTTCAGCAGTATCAACCTGAATCTAGCTTGATACTACCAAGTTATTTTCTGTCCTATGGGGCAGCATCAGACGGGCCAGTTCACTCCAGCAGTAAACAAGTACGCCACTGCCGACTTTTTACTAATCAGTGAACTTGTAAACAGGACAATATCTTCTGCAACTCAGTTCTTCAGTTACGGAACTCAGCTACTTTCCTTTTCCAGCTTGATATTGAAGAGCTTATGACGATTTTCTTTGTTTTTGTGTCAGTTTGATTTTGCAATGAACGCACTTTTGTCAATGAACATGGTGGTTACACTGTTGATTGCGTTTGTGCTCGACAACACGGTCCCTGGTAGTCGGCAGGAAAGGGGAGTATATATATGGTCTCGTGCTGAGGACATGGCAACCGATCCAGATCTCCATGCAGATTATTCCCTACCAGAAAAGGTTGCCAAGTTCTTCTGCTGCTCAAGATGTTTGCTTGCTTGATGTTGGGTTTCAGGTTGAGAGGGTAGAAGATAAATAGAAGCGCTTTGTGCAGCTTATACGCCACTATATTTGAAGTTTGGCCCATGATTGCTGGAGATGATGCTTAAACTAGCTCATCTTCAATTGTAACTCAGCCAAATATGTTATTTATGCATACATTGGATGTTGTAATATTCAAAACATTCTTTCCCATAAAATGTATTTGTGGTTTTTGTAAGTTCTAGTCCCAGTATGAGCCTAATCGAGTTTGAATACTCCGACTTCTGTTTAGTTTGACATGCCAATCTCATTGAACGAGCTTGTTTTCTGTCAATACTTGCATATGTCAAACTCATTTATATTAAAGTAATGCAAACTGAAAAAAATAATAAAGAACTTAATTATTAACCTACAATAATGAATTCTAACAGAGAAGTAAACAGCCAATAATGAATGAGTCTGTTATGCAGGTACATTAGACTTCTTAGTTTGCCAGTCTTGAATGAGGAATCGAAGTGTGTGATTAGGAGTGAGGGATCTGTGCTTAAGCTTTAAGTTGGTCATAGGTGATGTATCTCTCCCCATCTTCAACCATGCGTCTATGGCTTCCAACTCGTATGAAAATCCATCCGCTGCTAAATATGGATCTTTCATCACGTCCTGCAACCATCACAGCATAACATAAGGTTAGTGCTAAATACAAGCTCAACCCAAATTTTTTTTCATAGATTTGATCTTATTCGAAGAAATTTCAATTTCAGGTCAAGTCCTCAAATTTTGGTTTCAAGTTAAAATTCAAAATTTCTGCAAATTTCAGATTCAGGGTCAAAGTCTTTCAAATCTGAGTATGGTTGAGAGTTGAGACTGAGTTGAACTAACCTGAAGTATGGGACACATAAAGATGCTTGGAGCTTCAATGGAGTCTTCTTCAGCCACAAAATTTTCATCTTCAGCTACCTGATTCCCACCACTGGCGACCACCTCATCACCCTTTCTCCTTAACTCATCAAGCTTCACAACCACTCTCGCCACCCTCATCTCTGAGTTATGTTCGCCGTAGACTGCCATGCACTTCATCGCCACTTCTACAAGCTCCTCCGCCAGCTCTATCGGCCACCATCCAGCCTTCTTATCCAAAACTCTAACCAGGGCAGTCCGGTCCTTCGACACCGCCTCCTCCACCAATCCGAGCCAGTTCCTCCCCGTCAAAAGGTTGAGAAGTATGACCCCAAGTGCACGAATATCGGGTCGCTCGTCACAGACATCACAGCCCGGGTTTAAGCTGAATCCACTTATCTTAGAAACCAGGTTTCGGTCCAGAAGGATGTTGCCGGCAGTCAGGTGGCCATGAATTAGAGGTTTTGGCTGAGCTGAGTGGAGGTATGCGAGGCCGGAGGCTACTTCGTGGGCTATACGTAACCGAGCATGCCATGGGAGGGATCGATTTACCTTCTTAAGGCTCCCTTGTGCGGAAAATAATATATCTCTTAAGCTCCCATTTTGCATGTACTCGAAAACAATGCACTTTATCTCCGAGCAGAAGCCAATCATGCATATCAAATGTGGGTGACGAATGCTGTTCAGAATCTTCATCTACAACATCGGATTAAAGTTAAATAGTTCAATGATCGGTTTGAAGACGGTAAAGCTAGAACCTCTTACTTTGATAAGATCATGTTTTTATGTTACCTTGGTTAGAAAATCTTCAGGGGACAGCTGACTTTCAGAAGGGAGTATTTTGATAGCAACTGTTGTATTATTGATGCGTCCTCGATAAACATTAGTCCAATCACCCCCTGATTTCAATCTCAGTATCTCAGAAAAATCATCTGTTGCTAGCCTGATATCTTCTGCACTGTAATCTCTATAAGAGCAACTCTGTTCACTCAACTTGGTGGCCATTCCAATGGCATCCTTCTCCTTGCAGAACTCGATTCTGCGCTGAATGACGTCTCTCTGCCTCCGCAACTCCTCAATTTCCCGAACCATTTCAGCTCTTTCAATCACTGCCTTCTCTAGCTCAGTCTCCATGTGTGATCTTGTCACAGTTGATAGCTGAAGTTTGTTAGAGAGCTCCAACTGTAGTTCACGAAGGTAAGTTAGCCTGTTTCTGCTTTCTTGAACATAGCTCAGGATATCCTGAATCTGTTCTTTCTCGGAATCTATGTGGTTGGTTATCTCTATTCGTCTTGCTGTCTCTTCTTTTATCCCTGCGTCAAGCTTTTCAACCTGTAATGAATTCGTCATTCCAGTTCAACAGGAACAAAAACAAATGTAAAAAGGATCGAGAACTTGGGATTTGCTTTGTTAAAAAAAAAAGATGTTTTGGTTCCCAAATTGGTGGGAATTCATTTCAGTAAATCAAAACTAGGAACTGTTTCAGATGAATGTAGTGAAATATGCTCAAGTTTGCACAGAGATTAAGCTGCTGAAATCACCTGGGTATTGCACAAAGATATGGCCCATTCAGCTTTTGCAGATCTTTCTGCATTGGCCTTTGTCTCTTCCTTTTTCAACTGAACTATCTTCTGGGCTTCATCTATTTTCCTTTTCATGGATTCGACTTTTGCAGCAACACTCTGACATATTGCAAAACATTGCCATATTCAGAAAACAGGAAAAAGAGAGAAACATGCCGCCACAGGAAGAAATTGAATGATCTAAAAATCTTTCTGTGACATGCTACCGTTGCAAGCGGTACAACTCGATTCAGATATTTGGTATGGCACAACCTATTTGATTACCGTTTTCCATCGGACACCGACCGGTATTTTACTAATTACTCGGAATTTAGACTTTTTAATACAGATAAAGTGTAGAGTCTACCGATATGAATTGAGCTCACTATTGCCAAAATGACTAGAACTAGTCATTTGGATATGTGACCTTTATCACTTATAAATTTTTTAATATTTTTATATTTAGTCAATATGAGATACTTTAACACTCCCCCTTAAATGTAACTGGGATTAGACATTCAGTTGTCACTTGAAATAAATACAATGATAACCAGATAGGGTTGCTTAGATTGGACATCTAAACGGATAACCGAAAAATTAATAATCCGAACTAAATCTGCTTTGATACCATATTAGAAATTTTAATATGGGCAAAGTGTAAAAGCTATTAACAAGAATTGAATTTCAGTTAACCATTGTTAAAATAACTAGAATTAAGCATTTAGATACACTTATAAACATTTTAACATTTTCATGTTTAGTTGACATATGATATTCCAATACTCTCTCTCAAGTACAACTAGTACCGGAGATCTAGTTTTTACTTAAAATAAATACAGTAGTAACCAGACCGGACAACTGAGACTAAACACTCAGATAAATAAATAAAAAATTAATAATTCGAACTAAACTTGCTTTGATATCGTATTGGAATTTTTAATATAAGTTGAATGTATAACTCTCTATAGCCAAAAATTCATTTTGACTAATTTACATTGCTAGTTATAAACTTTTTAACATATTTATGTTTATTCATTATTAATACTCTGACACTAATCACAGTCATAAAGCAGTATCTTGCTACGCTTTCAGCCAAAACAAGGACCACAATTTTGCCAATGAGGATAAGGTGTCATGACCACATATTGCATAAGATGATCTTTATAATGCTTACCACGGTAGGATCATCAAGTTCTGGCAAATCAGGCTCCATTGAATTATTTTGGAAGACATCCTTCTCTTCCTCACATAATTCTGCATCCAAATTGAGAGAAGTTAAGTACTTGAAATAATCTTCAATCTCTTGGGCATTTTGCTGCCATTGATCCTGGGAACTACTCGAGTCCAGGCCATGAGTAGAGTTTCTGCTGGAACTTTCAGCAAACATCTTTCCCAGCCAACTCTTGAAACTACCCTTCTTTGTGATGGGCACTCCTTGATCGTTCTCGATGCGTACTTCATCATTTTCTTCTTTAAGGAACATCAACTTCCCTCCCCATACAATGGAAAATTCACAGAAATTGGGTTTGTGCTGTTGAATGTAGAGTAAGCTGCTGGTTGCAGTCTTTGATCTCCTATACAGGAAGACATGGATAAATAATGAGTTGGATCACACAGTGAAGAAGATAAGAAAACTTGTTCTCACCACGAAGAAGCCTTCATGAATGCAAGTCCCATGACCAATTTCTTTATCTTTTGTCTGGAGATCAAATCTACTATGACCTTGTGAATGGGCTCATCGGATTTCTCAACTTTCCTAATTTCAGCCTTTACCTGTAAAAATTTTGAGGAAAATGGAGATCCTCAGAAACTATCAGAAACATTTGATTCCAAGGTGAATCATCAGAGAAGAAAAGAACCTAAACCTGTCCACAGAAAGCTATGTACTTGCTCAGTAACTTTTCCACCTTTTCTTGCTCATACTTTGTAAGAACTTCCAATTTCTCTTCACTTACAGAGCTTGCAGGGAGCTTCCCAACTGAAACCAGAAAAGGAAATTAACAGAAACCCAAACCCCAGTTGAGTTCTAACAGAAACAAAGCAAAACTTGGATCATCTTCAAGCTTACATGGGGTGTAAACAAAATCCTGAGAAAGATTCTGGGTCAGATGAAGAATGACAACGGTGATAGAATTGGATTTCCATTTCTTGAGTGTCCAATCCAAAGTCTTGTACCCTTCTTGTAAATCATTTCCAAGACCAACATAAACCTTCTCCATCTGACTATCCTCCGTTGCTTCTTCAGCTTCAAGCCCCTGATCACTCTCACCTACTTTTAATCATCTAACACACAACAGAACCACTAAAGGCCAACCTAATCATCAAATATGGCACAAACGCTCCTTTTTTTTGTCTTCATACAATCAAACAAATCGAAACCGTGTTGAGATAAGAAGTGTGAAAACATCTATGAAAGAAGTTGGACTCTTTTCAAAGGATTGTAGCGTTTTCAAAGATCCTCTCCTGAGGCGCATTATTTAGATTTATTTTAATAAAGGGACATCACTGTTCTGCCGCTGTAAGTTTGGATATGTACATGTCCTGCAAGCTTTCCTAGTTATCATATAAAGAGAAAGAGATGAAAAGTTCTGCAAAATCTATGAAAATGAAGAAGCAGGTCAACCTGGGAATCATCTCCTGGATGGTAGAAGAAGTAAGCCAAATCATGGAGGAAATTCATAGGGATAAAGTACAAATTGTTTCAAGCTCTTCAACTAAAATTATATAAAATTTTCAGAAAAGTTCTTTAATTTTTATTTTTTAAAAGATTATAGAGTTTAATTTTTTGAAAAAAAAGTCTCATTAAAAATAATGATAAAATATAATATACGAACTAATTAAATATTATCGACATTATATTTCATAAACAACCTGTCCACTAATTATGTATAAAGATATATATTACTAAACCTCCCGTGACCTTCAGTTCAGCGAATATTTTACTGAATTGTTATTATTTTAGTTGTTACATGATAATCTGACTTGACTCTTAAATCCAACCTGAACCAATTAAACTCAACTTAAATTAGTAATTTAAGATAATTATAATAAATTTATTAGTTTAAGTCATGTTTAATTAATTCATTTTCTAAAAAATTATTTTATTTAGTATATGATGTTCATATCAACTATGTTATTATTTTTAATAAATGTTTTAAAAAAATTTAAAATTTCTTAAATAATACAAAATTATCCAACTTTTATCCTTTATAAAAAAAAGTTCAACATGTTACTACCTAACAAGTTTTATTTATGTTAAACTTGCCAATAACATAAATAATTTTTTGAATTAAATGTGAGAGTATTAAAAATTAAAGATGACAACAAATTAACAAGTTCAAATTTAAATTTATGGTTGAATTCAAGTTCGACCAAAACTTGATCAGACTCGAGGCTCACAAATATGATTAAACCCTAATTAAATGCATATTTTTAATTTAAAAAATTAAAATTTTTTTAAAAAATAAATCTGTTTAATTTGAGTCAAATTTGTTAACTTTATAACAAATTGAGTCTTATCTCTTGTTTAATATGTTAAATGCCCCAATTATTATAGGTGGATTACATACATTTGATAAGAGATTTCATACACAATTTCAATTCAAATTCGACTAAGTAGTGATTAAGATGATGTTATTTTAATAATATTATTTTTTAATTTGTTAAATTTAAAGCAAATAAAAAATGTCAACATTTCTGTTGTTGTTAAATGAAAAAGAAAGTGTATGCAGACATGTATGAAGTTTTTTTTATTTTAAGTGAGTTTGTGAGTTTGAACTCTTTTTATATATATAGTTATTTAAAATTTGAGGTCAAAGTTTTACCTCCTCTAAAGAATCAACACAGTTTGAATGGGAATTAATTCAAATGTAAATAATTTAAAAATATTTTTTTATAATTAAGACTCTCTTAAAATATCCGGTGTAAAAAGAAAAAGTGTGAGTCGTTAACTCTGTATTTCAACCACCTTACATAGGCTAGCTTAGTCTCAGCTCTAAGTCAAAAAGGTTGGGCTACTTTTTGTGCAGTACCATCATTATTTGTCTCATAGTTGACTACATGCTTATTTTTTGACTTCTGTTTAATGTCGGATCCACATGTTAATCGCTTAAAACCTATGTTTTAAAACTTGGACCGGACCGGCCGGTCTAATCGGTGATCGATAGGTGGTCCGATTCGGTTGATCCTTTAAAATTGGGTATAAATTGACCCAGTCTAAACCGGTCAAAACCGATTAAAACTGGTCAATTGATTGGTCGGATTGGTTCGATCCGACCGGTCTGACAATTATTATTTTTTTTATTTAAATTTTTTTATATTATATATAATTATTGCATAATTATTACATCACATCAGTTCGATCGGTGTTTGAACCGGTCGAATCGATCAAACCAGTGACCAGTAAGATCACCGGTTCGATGACTGGTCCGAATTTTAGAACAAAGCTTAAAACGGAACGTGATCACTTTTATTATTTTTGTCGTTAAATTATTCTAACCTATCTCATTCATATATTTATATAAAATTTATATACATATATAAATGAGTGAAATTAGAATAGAATTAAAATAACATAAATGATATAAATAATTTCATTTGCTTGAAGGAAATAAACACGGAGTCACGTATTAATGAAGAGTTAGGAGGTGATGTAGAAAGAAATTATATTAGGTATAAATGAGTTTATATATAATTAAGGACAATAATTTAAAATTTTAAAATAATAATTTTATTTTTATATGTAACTTATTTTATTTTTATATTCCGTCTTATGTGCATTGAAATAATTGTGAATTTCCAATAATTAAAACCACCAATGATTTGTTTTTTATTAAAAATAACATATTTAAAAATATTTAATTTTTTAAAAGTTTTCAATTAAATGTGCAATATTTTAAATTTTGCAATTAATAATTAATTTTTTATAACTTCAACAGCTCAGTTCAAAATGTTAGTTTTGATAATATTTTATTGATTTGATTAATATAATCTTTGGTTATTTATAATATGTAAAAATTAACTATCAATTGATCATAATATCTAATAAAAAATTTTCTACATGGATACTTATATGTTATAATCAAAAAAATTGTTACTCAAATTAGTATACTTATATGTTATAATAAAAAAAATTGATACTCAAATTAGTAAATTACTAATAAAATTAACGTTTTGAATTATATTGTTAAATTTATAAACGATTTACCATTTAATTAAAAAAATTTAAAAATTTAAGTAATAAGTTAAAAATATTTCAAAATAAAAAATAATAGACATATTTATAGATAAAAGTTTACAAAATACATGTTTATTTAAACACAAGTTGGGGGTGTAGCTCATATGGTAGAGCGCTCGCTTCGCATGCGAGAGGCACGGGGTTCGATTCCCCGCACCTCCACCGATGTAACTTTGTTTTGATTTGTTCATGCACGTGCGTTGCCGGAATTACGGGTGCTGTTGAGCACTTGTACTTTCGATCTATGGTCATTTGCCACGTGCTCCTCTCATAAAAAATTTCATCTATTTTTTATTTTCATTATTTAGAAATAATTTTTATAAAAATGAACTAATTAATTAATAAATTAATAATTTTTAAAAATACAAATTATTAAAATAAATTCAACAGAAAAATTAGAAACTAAACAAAAAAGTTAAACATAGCATTGAATTTTTTAATATTATATAAAAATGTTAGATAATTTTTAAAAATAAAAACAAATAAATGAACTTATTTTTATTTAAATTTGATTTAAAAATTAAGTCTTTGATAATTAATTTATTAAATTTGAATTACCAACTTTTTAAATAATAAGTTTATGAAAAATTTTAAAAATTTTAAGTGAAAACTCTATAAACAAACCCATTAACATGTGAATACATTCAATATAAGAAAGGTAGCCATTAATATTCAAATCCAATAGGAAGTTGAAGGTCAGGTGCATGTTGGACAAGTGTGCAAAATTGAGAAAACAAGACAAAAAACATAACACGAAAGGACCAACTCCCCAAGTGAAACGACCATTTTCACACACTCACTCTCTCTAAAGCTTGTTTCTTTCGCTTTCTTTATCAGTAGAAAGTGAGATATGCTGTTTAGATTCTTGTTTTTAAGCTCAAATCTCTGATGGGTTTTGCATGCATTGAGTTACTAAACTATGTACACCACATAACCTGCTCGAAGAACAGCGACTGATACCTGAAGGACGCAGTATTCTGTGTCTTCCTTCTGTTGTTTGGTTTTCCGAAAAGTGATTAGCTTCGTGCGTATCGTTACGGGTTCTGTTATGGAAATGGGTGGTTTTGAGTAACGGTTCAAGGTAAAGTTTTGGTTTTCTTGGTCGTTTCATGTTTTGTGTATCTTGAGATTTGTGCTTTAATACGGTTGGTTTTTGTTTGTTTTAGATGGTGCCAGCGACTAACTCGCTCTCCTTTTCACCGTCTTCAATGGAGATGTTGAGGTCATCTCAATATCAGTTCATTTCTAACGAGAGTTCATCCACTGCGTCTCTTCACTTCTTGATCGGTGACTTATACTCTAATGGTAAAACTGAACTCCTTCGGCTTTCTATCTCCCTGCCTGACTATCGTGTTCTTTCTTTATCAGAACTCTATATATTATACTTGAGGAAGTATCTTCTGTAATTTTCATGTATGTCAATGGTTCGGTATTCAGAGAACAGCCAAACCGAGACTCAAGACTCGTCCTTGACTCACATCTATGACCAAGGCTCTGCTACGTACTTCAACGAACATCAAGACCTCAAGACCATAACTGGGTTTCAGAACTTTTCGACCAACTCGGGCTCCGAGGTCGACGACTCGACCTCAGTAGCTAGGACTCAAGTTGGTGGCATTGTCTTGGGGTCCTCTAGCTGTGACGGAGCAAGCAATGGTTTGTCAGTCGGGGCTAACCAGGGTGGATGTTCAAAGAAGGCTGTTGGGTCCGTCGAGTCTGATTGTTCCAAAAAGGTTGCTGGTCCCTTCGGACAGCGAACTTCGATGTACAGAGGTGTTACTAGGTACGAAATCATTGTTCCAATTTCTTGTTTTACAACTGGTATTGTCTTGAATGACTGATGTTTTGTGTCAAGATTGAGAATTTATCTCTGATAAACATTATTTTGGACTTGGATTCTCAGTTATATACTCATGGTTAATGGCCATGTCGATGCAGACACAGATGGACAGGTAGATATGAAGCACATCTATGGGATAACAGCTCTAAGAGGGAGGGTCAGGCCAGAAAAGGGCGTCAAGGTCCTCTCTCTCTCTCTAATTTCTCTTCGGTTTCTTGTAAAGGGTTTGTAGTTAGTGCGTAAAAAATTGTAGGACTGAAAAGAAACTTGCATACGTACCTTGCAAGTACCGTAAAGTACGGTATCAATATGATACAAGAGTAGATACCAAACAGTATGATACAAGAGCCTCACGATACATTGAACATTACAATACAAGAGTAGAGCACCAAAGGAACAGTATGATACAAGAACATCAGTACATATAATGATACAGTATCGATATAAAGTGTCTGCAGCATCTGAGCTTTCCAATGATGTTGGTATTTGAATCTCTTTCTTTTGCCTTTTCCATGGAATGGGGGATCTTGGATGTCTGGCTGTTACTCCCAACATTTGAACCATACTACCACAGTATATCTGGGTGAGACCTAGCATCTCTACTTAGTTTATTTTTTGGATTTTGTTTTTCAGGAACGTAAACTTTGTACATTTCTTTAGATAAAAACAGGGAGAGACATGAAGCTTACCGTTCCTTCGATGAAAATTTTGGGTTGTGTCAGGTGGATATGATATGGAAGATAAAGCAGCTAGAGCTTATGACTTAGCAGCTCTTAAATACTGGGGTCTCGCAGCAACAACCAATTTCCCTGTAATATACTAATACTGTTGGGTTCTTTGGCTTTTACTTGATTGTTCACTTACCAACCGAGGTTATTATCTTAATCAGATTTCTGATTATACTAAGGAATTGGAGGAGATGAAGCATGTGTCCAAGCAAGAATTTATTGCATCCCTAAGGAGGTATAAAATGACACAAGAACAACATTTGTTCAAAATTTCTTCTTCAGTTACATTGCATAATAATCTCTGTAAAAATTGATTGATAGGAAGAGTACAGGATTTTCGAGGGGAGCTTCCATGTACAGAGGTGTCACGAGGTTCATCTTTGGCAATTCATCCGTTTATGACTTGCTAGTTGCTGTTAAGTTCATGCTAATGATGCTTGACATGCTTCTGCAGGCATCATCAACAGGGCCGTTGGCAAGCAAGAATAGGTCGTGTTGCTGGAAACAAGGATCTGTACCTTGGCACCTTTGGTAATGCTTTGTTTTACATTTTTGTTCCATGTACAACCGCAAATTATGAGCATTCACGAGCGCATCTTCACTGCACCTTGGACTTCATTGTTATTTTCATGTCTGTTGCAAACGGTGGTGACAGCTACGCAGGAAGAAGCAGCAGAAGCATACGATGTGGCTGCAATAAAGTTCAGGGGAATGAATGCAGTGACCAATTTCGAAATGAACCAATACGATGTGGAAGCAATAATGAGGAATGCTCTTCCTACTGGCACCACTGACGGCAGTGGCAACACGGCAAAACGTTTGAAGCTCCCACTTGAATGGGAGCAGAAACCAACGGTGAACCAGGAGCAGCAACCCCGGTATGGTGTCAATGGCAACAATGTTATAACTTTTGCAACAATTCAACCTGTTCCTCCCATTCCTTGCTGTATTCCTTTGGAGGCGGCATCAGCTCTTTATCAACACAATCTTCAAACCTCCAACAAGTTTGCTTGTGCCGACTGCTCTGGCTCCACCTCTTCCATGACCATCTTGCCTCAAACTACAGGGTTCTACATATGGTCTCACCAACCCTAATGAGTTATTGACATAGATATTCAGCCAACGGATCCCAACAAAGCGTTAGTACTAAACTCTCATGTCCGTATTTCATAACATGTGTGGCAGGAATGATGTTTTTTTTTGAATGGCTAGAAAATTTTAATCTTTCTTTTCTCCGGGGAGATTCAGAATGAATCGAACTTGTAAGAATATTTACTGATAAAGAATTATAGGGACGAATCAAGTTATTGAAAAATCAATTTTCTCCAATTCCATCATGCATGATTATAATTAGCAGCTTATATCAAAGTATACATTTTTTTTCAGGAAAAAAAAACTTAATTTACCTTTGAAAGAATCATCGACTCAAGCTTCAGTTTATCACAACAATTCTTCATAGATTTAGTTTTGTTTGTGTAAAATGTCCAATCTTTGACGAGCCTTTACAGACTCAGGGTTAACCCTGAGTGCCTCTTCAAAAGCCCATTTGGCCTCTCCACCCATGCCTTTCCACTCATAACACTCACCCAACAAACAAAACGCGCTGTCGTTTCCATGACCACTCAACTCCTCCACAGCCTCCTTCAAATCCTCAATCGCCGAGTCAACTCGCCGCTTCTTATTCACCTCAATCTTCAACTCCGCTCTCTTAACGAGAACATCCCCGCGCTCTCTCCCCGCGAGCGACCTCCCGCACCGGTGCCCCAACGCCGAATCCAACGATCTCAGGGCCGACGTTTTCCGTCCAAGTAGATCGAGAGCGAAAGCCTTGAGAACCAGAGGGCCCGGGTCGTTGGGAGAGAGAGCGACGGCTGTTTCGGCCTCCAGCAGAGCGCTTCTGGCTAGGGTTAGAGATTGGGATTTGGAGGAGGTGGAGGTGGCGCGTGAGAGGAATTGCGACGCCTTCCGGAGGTGGCGGTGGGACTCGACTGAGGTTCGGTTCTTTGATCGGAGCCTGGTGGCAGAGGAGCTCTTGATATAGCAGTACTGGAGTGCGAAAACGGCGATTGTGAATAACAGAATAGCGAATTGTATCGCCATTTGGTTTGTGCTTTTTGTAAAATTGTTGATGTGATCAGTTACGTCACACATTTGTTATATGTTACATAATTTAATTATAATTATAATTTATTAACTATTAAAATTTATATATGCTCTTTAACCTGCAACATTCTTTTATTGTCACATCTACATGTGAATCTATCGAAAACAACATTTCTATTATGTGATGTTACGTACTATCAGACCTTTCTAAACTCTGTTTTATTGCGAGACTTCGAATTAAGTGTAATGATGATGTAAGAGTCACATTATATAAATACTAACATGACGTGATTAATGAGAAATTTATTTTGGTTTAATTTTGTTAAAAATTGAAAATTAAAATATTTTAACATCTTATTTCAAAATATTGTATTAAAATTATAAAATTAAATAAAATTTGAGATTTTTAAAAATAATTAATCCTTTATTATATTTGGTTTTACTAGTTATTAACTTTTCTTTTAAATAAATAAATGCTATTCCATATACTTCAATTTATTTTTATTTTTAAAAAATGAAAAATATATTGTAATTTAGTTGTTAAACAAATTTAGTAATTTACAGTCTTAAATCAAATGCCTTTGCAATCAATTTTGAGTCCGGCTCGTTAACCTCGGCCAAAATCGGGCCGGGCCGATGACCTAGCCCGTTATCATCTCTAATGTCAAAAGGGTGTTAATAATCATATATACTCTGTATATTCACATACAATATGTGCATTTTGCCAATTCATTACAGGCCTCTAACTATATAGTATTATAGGTACACACACCTCGTAGGAGAAGGAAGGACCCTCAGTCACTAGGTCTACGCGGTGTGTCTGAAAACTCGTAAATGTCTGAAACTCACCAGGGAGGAGGCAAGTGAAGGAAAAAAAAAAATAGCAGCAAGCAGTAGCTAGGTGATGGATTTGGTTTTATTATACATACAAAGCACCCATCATCGATCGGTCTACTCCATCAAGAGTTGCCTATGGCGATTCAGGTCGTTAAGGTAGTTGGAGTCGGTGTAATCCGGCAAGTCACAACCATCTAAAAGGACAGAGCTCCCTGAGTTGGTTTTCTGTGTGAACTCCATTGTTGGAGCTTCATCACCGTTTAGTATCTGTACAACCTGCCAAGGGTTTTTGATATTACTTGCAAGTGTATAGAAGTTGACAAGGTTTAAGAACAAGAACCTGGTACGTACCCTATTCATGTATGGACGAATACTAGGTATGGAGTGAATGCACATTGAAGCTGTTAAAATGGCACGCTTCATTTCACCGGGATCGTACTTGTCTCCTAACCGAGGATCAACTACTTCTTTAACATTGTTTGCCTCCAACAATGGCTTTGCCTGTGCAGAAAAATCATCCATCAAAGTTGTTGATCTATTAAAAGCACAATGTACTGAAAGTTTTCTTATATCAGTTGTTAGTTTTGAATATGCAGGATCGGATCAGAACATACCCAGATTGCAAGGCTTTGCTTGCTGGAGTCAACAGCTCGACGACCGGTGATGATCTCTAGTAACAAAACTCCGAAAGCAAACACGTCGGTCTTCTCATCGACAATTCCGTTCATAAAGTACTCCGGAGCCAAGTATCTGAAATCCATGTACATATCAGGTCAGGTCAAGGTAGGTCAGATCTAACCATTTTGCAAACTGATAAAGCAAATAGCAAAGTCTGAATTGCCTAACCCGAAGGTGCCTTCAATGGGGTAGACAGTGTGGTGGATCCAGTTATCTGGAAGCCACTTAGCCAATCCAAAATCAGAAATCTATAGACGAAGAATCAAATCAAAAGTCTTGGAAAAGGGAAAAGAAAAAAGTATTTCAGAAATGTAAAACAAACGCCTCAAGATTTGATCTGCAGATCACCTGTGCCTCGAATTCTTCAGTGAGTAATATGTTTGAAGCTTTTATATCTCTATGGATAATTCTCCTAGGACAATCATGGTGGAGATACTTCAATCCTTCTGCGATTCCAATGGCCACCTTAAACCTCTTCTTCCAATCTAGACATCCCTCTTCACCTGAAACATTTTAAGGTCTCCTGATCAATGAAAATTCTCTATTACTGGTTCAGGAACTTGAGCTCAGTTATTAGAGGTTTTAGAAAAGAGCTACCATAGAGTACAGAAGCAAGGCTTCCTTGGGGTAGGTATTCGAGCACAAGATGCAGACCACCTTCGATACTGAAGCCAAGAAGTTTAGCTGCATTTGGGTGGTTGACATGAGCAATAATCCCAAGTTCGGATAAGAAATCCGATACTTGGTTTTCTTGTTCCTTGTCGATCTTTGCTAGCTTCTTCACAGCCACAACTCGACCATCTGCCAAACGACCTCTGTACACTTGTGCATGGCCTCCTTCTCCAAGCAGGTTATCTGAATAATCAAAACAACCAGAGTAAAAGCATATGCTGTAGAAAGCAATTTCAATCCTAGTCATGCCTTCTGTTAATTTAGTAGACTGAAAGTGCTAAGACTTCAACTACAACCAAGATAGACCTATCTTTATCAAAAACCATAGGTTGAGGACATCTGCCAGGCACAAACCAGAATCTGACAAAGCAACCAATGGAATCTGATGTTCATCTTTATATTAACATCTTCCTGATAAGAATTGCAAACTTTTCTTAATCCACTGACCTAAAACGAGCTTTACCCTTAAGACAGCTTACAGGAAATTGTGAAAAGTTCCATTACTCACCAGGATCATAATTATCAGTAGCAGCCGCAAGCTCCGTAGGATCGAAGTTCCTCCACGACGGTTTAGACATCAACATTCCATTCATATCTATGAGCAAGTCGGAGGAGGTTTGGACTCTTGACTTCTTCTTCGAGTTCTTGCCGGCTTTAAGCTCATAGGTTGTGAGCAGAGGAATCACAGAAAACCTCCTCACTGACTTCTTTAGCACGTGTTTCCATTCTTTGTTATCTATGGAAATTAATGCTTTATGGTGGTTATTATTATTATTATTATTATTATTATTATCGTGGACTACTTTTTCACTGGAGCCTGAACTGCAAGTACTGCTACTGCTGCTGTGATCCGAGTCTGTCCCTGAAACAGGAATCTCCAATACACATCTTGGTGATGGATCACACTGAGTTGCCATTTCTGGATTCTTTTGGCAATTACTTTCTGCTTCTTCATCGTTCGTTTCACAAAAGGAAAAGAACATTTCAGAAATTGAACAAAATCCAAACCAAAAAAAATATATGGAACTGGTAACTTTTACTAAATTCAGAGAAACAGAGGAGAGTGAGGCAGGAAAAGGCAGAGAAACAAAGAGTTCCGGAGATGAAATAAAATTGCAGAGAAACAAAGAGTTCCAGAGATGAAATAAAATCCAAACCAAGAAACATATGAAACTGATAACTTCTATTAAATTCTGAGAAAACAGAGGAGAGTGAGGCAGGAAAATGCAGAGAAACAATGAGCCAATCCACATAAAGCCAAAATAGTTGTAAGAGAAGATAGATGATTGATTTAGAAACACAGAACTTCACCATGCAAAAAGATTTCAGATGTTCATATGTCTTCCACCTGAAACAGAGCCCAGGACCAGACCCACGTGCCAAAATCTAATAAAAATTGAAACTTTCAACTCAGAACAAGCAAAAAGAAGAAGCTTGCTTACTTTGGACAGCCATTAAAAAAACTATATATCTGGGTTTCTTTCTCCTGAAGAGAGAAAAAAACCTCAGACCCAATTCTCTGAAGCACCCAGAAAACAGAAACGTGGGAATAAAATCAGCGATTAAATTGTCTACATGTTCTGGTTCTTGTAACAAAAAATCAGGATGAGCGAGAGAATAACAAGGGAGCCTGATCGATAATTAATGCTTGGAAAAGAATGGTGTATGTTTAGGAGGTTGGTTATTCTTGGAAAAGGGCAAGCTACATTCATGGAGGAACGGAGAGAAAGCTCTGATCAACTAAAACCACCTCTAAGGATAATTGGAACATACCCTATATATATACACCATTGATACACTCTCGACGATGCATGCAATAATCCCAATTCATAACAGCACTGAACAGAGCAAAGTAAAAGATCAGAATTTGAAAAGAGGTGAAGGAAAAGTCTGAATTAATCTATAATTTATTTCAAGCATATATATGTTTTTATTTTAAATTTTGTTAAATTAACTTCAAATTTTTAAAATTTTTATTTATTTAATATAATTTGTCAAAATTTTAAAAGTTTGGATTTTTTTTAGAAATTAAAATTTTTTTACAAGGTAGAAATTTGTATACGATCCTCACCAAGGATCCTACAGTCAAAAACTACTTTACACAACACAAAAATACAATAATTACAGAAAAAGATTTAAATTAGCCACAACAATATGAGTTCATCGCTGATGAGGTCCAGTTTCCTATTAGCTAAAATAGTCTCTCTAATCAAGTTAACAATTATCTCCACAAGTTCAAATTTGTACTATTCCATATTATTATAGATTCTCTTGATTATTTCCCTCCAATAGATAACCATCTGGAAAGAAGTTTTGCATAGTAATCCATCTTTGTAGCCAGGTGTAGCATATCAAATGATAGATTCCAACACATCATCCCATACAAATGAGAACCTTAGGAGACGAATCAAATTCAAAATTATGCTCCATACCGATTTGCTATAACTACATTCAAAGAACAAATGATTTCTCGTCTCATTCACATGTTTACATAAGACACATAAGGAATCATAAGACTCAAACCGACGGTCTTTAGTGCTTAATCTGTTTTTGATCACCAACCATAAAAAAATGGCAACTTTAGGGCATAGAACTTGCTTCCACACTATATCTACCCATGGGACTGATTCTCGTGGCTCAATCAGTAAGTTATAAGTAGATCTATTATTGAACATTTCACTTGAATGTAAAATCCATATCAACTTATCCTTCCTACTTACATTTGGCATCTCCGGTAAGTAATTCTCCAGCATATGAAAATGAAGTAGAGTATGAAGTCTATCCCACTCCTGTTTAAGCCATGCAACTGTAGCCACCTTAGGGATCCTGTTCTGTAACACATGTAGATCCTCACATAATCACAAAGGGCTAAAATCTGACCAATTATCATATCACATCCAAATGTCATCTCCATCCCCTAACCTATACTTTAAGCAAGGATAAACCAGTTCCTTAAGATTCAACATACCCTTAAAAACCCACGAATAACAACGTTTACATTGTAGTTGCCAGAAATTTTGAGTTTGAAGGTAGAAAATTTGCACCAATTTCACCCACAAGACTTCCTCCTCTACAAATAATCTCCAAATCCTCTTAAGAAACATAACCCGTTGCATTTGAGGAATAAAAATGACACTCAAACTCCCATGCTTCTTAGGAAGGATAATTTCACCCCATTTCATTTTGGCCCCTTTACAATTCTTTGTTTTTCCAAACCAAAGAAATGATTTTAATACCCTCCTTATATCCCTGATCACTTTCTTTAGAAGTACCAAATGGGCTACCCAATGTATATGTATACTATTCAATACAAAAGTGATAAGAGTGACTCTAGCAGCTAAAGATAAGAATCTACTCTGTCAAGCAAGGATTCAAGCTTTCAATTTTTCTATCAAATGAGTAAAATCTGAATGCTTGGGCTTACTAGCGGTAATAGGGACTCCCAAATAACGAAGAGGGATTCCCTGTCTTGCAAAGCCCCCCATATTACTTATCCATTCAGGATTCTAAATATCAGAAGACATGTACACCTCACTCTTCTGCTCATTTATCTTCATCCCCAACTAACCAGAAAAAGTGGACCCCATGTTCATCATCATCGTAATAACTTGAGGTTCAATCTTGCAAAGCAAGATAACATCGTCAGCATAAAGCAAATGGGGCACCTTCAAGTCCTGACATTCATAATGATACTGGAACAAACCATTACTAGCCACAAGTTTAAAAACAAGTCTTGAAAATCCCTCTATAGCCAAAGTGAATAGGTAAAGGGAGAGAGGATCCCCTAGCCTGATCCCTCTCGTATTGAAAAAAGGCCTCGTTGGAATCTCATTCATTAACACACTCATCGACATAGTTTGGATATCCAATGCTGAAACCTTTCCGGTAGGCCGATTGCTTCCAAACATAACTTCAAGTATTCCCAGCTAACAGTATCATAGGCTTTGAATAAATCCAGTTTCAAAGCACAACTTTTAATAGGCTTCCCAGTATGATACCCCCCCGCACAACTTTAAGAACCTTGAGCTTACTATTCCAAGCCCCCATCACTGACGAATGAGCATTATTTTGACCCTCTGGAACCTTTAACCCAACTGATGAAACCTCGGAATCGCACTTGAGTCACTTGTTGGAAAGGGGAGGGAATTCTTCTGAAGACAGTGATTCTTGCCCCTTCTCTATATTCTCCGAGACTGACTGAAGGTGACCCTTTGATGAGGTTTTAGCCTCCTCAACCCTTGAAACCCCCAGGAAAATATCACAAGATTCGATACGTGTAGGCAACCGTAGGCGCGCATTGGCGAAAATCTTCGACGAGACGCGAGATTTGGATGCGAGGCCGCGCGAAGTTGGAAAACTAAGTCATGAGAGATCCAAGGGTACGCGAGAAGGCGCAAAGGGGTATGAGACCCACGAGGATGCGCGAAGGCATGCGAGCGTAATGAGATGCCTAAACACTTAACTTCGGCGAGGCAGCTCGAAGGTATGTAAATGGGCGAGGTTTTATATACTAACTCGGA
>JANVCQ010000232.1:3154550-3169291 GCA_025531925.1 Erythroxylum plowmanianum
TTGACATGGCTATTAGGTATGAGACCGATCTTTGAGAACTGGACCGATCGGCCCACGAGTCGTTTTGACTGGGCTCGAGTCCAGCATGACCGACCCGACCATATAATATATATAATTTTTCGTAACTTTCATTATATTTTACCTTCAATTCCTTTTATTTTCATTAATTTCTTATCACAGTTTTAGAATGTTTCTGATTTTTTTACAGAATAAGCCGAAGCATTACATTATAGGACGTTGTATGTTTCTAAGTCAGAATTCAAATCCAATCTAATAATTTAAACATTGAATAATTCTATTGACTTCACCTTTTCTTGACACTTTTTGTTTTTCAACGGTCATTACTAATCTGAATGTCGTGTTCATTGTAACCATAGATTCTTTTCCCATCGCAATGAACGTGGGCCAAGCAATAATTGCTTTTTTTTTTCTTTTAACGAGTGATTAAAAAAATAGTCAATCAGTTCAATCAACTCCATGGTAAAAATTTTGACCGTTCAATTTTTTGAATCAATTTATTTTAATAATTTTTACTATAAAAAAATTGCAAATTAATGATAAAAATTTCTTTATAAAAAAACTCGTAATAAATTAATGATGAAAAGTGATTTCCATAGGTAAACTTGTCAAGAAAATGATGTTTTGTGACGGAAAAAATCCGTCTTTAAAGAGGAGGGAAATTTTTCATCAAACTTTTGCACAGGAATGTAGCGACAAGATAGTAAAAGTCATCGTAAAAATAGACGTCAGTAGTTCCTAGTAAAAATTGAGTACGAAGTTTACGGACGAAAATATGTTTCCATAGGGGATTTTCTAACGGAAATAAAGTTTCGTAGGGAATTTTGTGACAGAATTAAAGTTTCGTAGGCAAATTACTACGGAGTGATGTTTCCATAGGTAATTTCCCTACGGAAACACCATTCTGTAAGGAATTTGCCTATGGAAACACAATTCCGTAGGTAAATTCCTTACGGAAACTCCATTCCACCGATATTGTGGATTAAATTGAAAGGAAAACAAATTTTGTAAGTAAATTTCCTATGGAAACTCCATTTCGTCGATATTCTGGTTTAAATTGGAAGGGAAAACGTTTTCTTTCCAATTTAAACCAGAAAACCAAAGCCCTCCTCCCCTGTCGTTCTTCTTCATTTCATTCTTCTTCCTTGCTCCTCTGCTGTCATTTTGTTCTTCTATCAATGTCGTTCGTCATCTTCATCTGTTCTTCCACCAACTATTCCATTGTCTTGGGTTTATTTTTTTTCCTTCAATTTTGTTGATAAATGTTTATGTTCGTCGGTTTTGTTATTGTAGATTGAGTTGCCAGGGTTTATTTAGGTTGTTAATAGGTTACTGTTTGTTATTCTATGTTAATGTTGGTGAATAATGGAAAAAACATCAATTTTGCAACAAAATAGGGATGAATTTTTGGAGTGTACCAAGTGTTCGATGAAAGTTCTCTAAGAAGTCTCTCACTTCATTATACGTTGCCTTCATCTTCCTTAGGTGTTAAACTACCTTTAGAAGGCATACTTATAATATAACTGTTAATTTCTAGACCTACAGTAAACATATACCAAAATGTTGTTATACATTATATTAAAAGGAAGTGCATTTACGTTATATTAAAAGGAAGTACATACTCAAGAAATAAAAGTAAAGACTAAAGACCCAAAGATTTAAATAATGATGTCACAATAATTATGATAACTTACATAACTATCTTGAGACTCCAATCTAGTTTATATGGCCAAGGGAAAAACATGAAAAATGATTTTAATTTGGGCTTCCTTTCAGAAAATTTACACGTTTAAATCTATTAAAAGATGTCCTAATAGATTTAAATAACATAAAACTAATATACGCTAGACTATAAACCATTCACTTTATTTCATTTTGTTTCTTCAATTTATCCTTTATAGATGATATGTTATTTCTTTGTTTAGCAAATGCCAATTGTTTAAAAACTTTGATGAACTCTCTGCATGTATTTGACATGCTCTCAAGATTATCAATTAAAAGGCATAAAACCTATCTTTTGATATCTATCAAGGCATCTCAACTAGTAAAGTGGTTTTACTCTATTTTAAGGCCAACTGCCAAATAACATCCATTTAAATACTTACGAATTCTTACTACTACTAAGAGACTAACCTTTATGGGCTACAAACCGCTTTTTGAGACTATTTTTAGGAGAGTCAATCAATAGAACAAGAGGTTCTTTCCTTTACTAATCAAATACAACTAATCAATTTACTATTTAGCAACCTTATATGATTTGGAGCTCATATTTGATTCTCCCTAAGAAGTTATTCCAATATGTAATAAAGGACTATGAGGAACTACTTATGGTAAAGAAAAATTGAGAATCTTTATAGATAAAGAGACACTTTATGTCAAGTGGATCCATTTTAACATTTAAAAAGGATAAAAGTTTTGGAAAATTATACTGAAGGTGAATCTATGTTGGAAAATGAATCAGCTCTTAAAGATGAGGAAAGAATGAACAATGAGATTAAATGTCGAATTAGAAATGGAAAATCAACCTATTTTTATTATGATTATTTGTGTGAGTTAGATAATCTTTATAAGATTCCTAAAATTTCTAGTTGAAGACATATACTAGCAAATAAAATCAGAGTTAAAGAAATAATCTAAGAGAATAGATGGTTCTGTAACTTAAGGGGATACTTTATCATCTTAAATACCTTAAGAAACTATTTCCATAACCTAAATTAAGAGGATTCAGTAATGTTGCTAAGATGTCCATTAATATTATTCACAAACAAAACTTGTCTAAACATGTTTAGAGGTCTCATGCTTGTATTACCATCGTACAAGCTTGTATTACCATCGTACAAGCTTGTGTGTTTTGAGAAAAACTTCCCTAAATCTTTGTTCGTTCTATAGTTAGTTGTAAAGAACATGATTAAAACAATGAAAAGGCTTATAGATGTTAATTCAAGCCAAAATCCATATTAAAAACCCTATAAATAAGAGATGGAGTGCATCAATCATTCAAGTTTCTAATGTCAATACATAAATACTCTTTGGCTATAGGTACAGAGACTTTGTAATATAGCTTGCTAGCATGTATAATAAAGAGGAGTTATAGAATGGGTTAGGCAAAACCACTAAATTTGCTTCTTCATATATGGGTTTTAGAGTATGCTAAGTTTCATATACCAACTTATACATGGATACCTATTAAAGTCATTTCAACCAAATGCGTGAATTACAATATGGATGTCTTAACTATTCATTGAAATGAGCCTATTGTTATTGGTGTACTAGGTGTCAGAATCTAAACTTTCATTCTTCTTCAATTTCAATTGGTGCACTACATGTCAAAATTTTAGTATCCCAAATCTGAACAACTATTTGGCTGGGTCTCTTTCTCTGCCATGTGTTCATTTGTGGAGTATAAACCAGTTAAGAGCCATCTTCTTGTTTAACTATGTTCTATTTCCTAACATAAGAACTACTCCCCTACCAACTGAATAATATAAGATATTTTGCTATCATTCTTTAATATTTGTAGTGAATTACATAAAGAATGAATATGGTGTATATATTACCTTTGTCTCTTATGGAATAGGAGAAATCTTTTGCTCTTCAAGGATATGTTTGGTTAGACGTAAGATTTTTAATAGAATGGAATGTAAATAGATGTAATATTAGAAAATTTTTGTTTGGGAGGGATGGAAAGGTTCATAATGTAATATAGTAAGATGTTGTTTGAAAGAAGGATTCATAATGTAATACAGTGAAATGATGTTTATCATTTTACATTCTATCCTAAACCCCCCAAATCGAAGATAACTTTTATTATTTAGAATGGATTGAGATATAATGTGAAACTCTCCCCTTCCATCCTATTCCATTCAATTTCATTATAAACCCTCCTCCCAAAAAATGGAATAATATAACATTCGATTAATAACCAACCAACCAAACATAGTCTAAATCTAGAACATATATTGTAACATATGTTTTAGATATTAGTGTTTCTGCATTTGTTAATTACAATTTTTGATCTTTTTTAGATGATGCTTACAAAAATGTCACTGTACATTCCAGTGTTTTTTCTGCTAAATTTGGTGGTTTTATTATTATAGCAACGTAATGGTTGTGGGATTTTATTTTTGCAAATACTTGTTTTGTTAGGAAAACATCATAACTCTGGAGAGAATGTAAAATATTTCACTTTCAACATCTTTAATTTGATGATGGCAAGAATGTATTTGCTGATAATAAGTTAAGGTTACTCCTAAACTAATTAGATTGGGAGAAAAAGGTGGTGCTAGTTTTTTATTGCTAGAAATACTCTAAAGCATTGAAAGTGGAATTGGTTGTGAATGAGTTTGCTAATTGTGAAATCATATGGTAGGATTGGTTGGTTTCAAATTGGAAGGGAAATGATTAAAGACCTATACAAACTTGAGGGAAACAAAGGATCTAATGATGAAAAGATTTATTCCTAACAAATATTGTCAATAGTTAGTTGATATGAACGGTAGATACTTGAAATTAGTTGACATCACATGTAACCTAAAATATTTCCCTATCATTTGACATTACAGAAATTTATGCATATGCTATAATACAATGCTTTCTTCTTCTTGTGTTATTTTTAAAATGTAAACTAACGACTAAATGTTTTGTAAGATTAATATGGATGCTACCATAACGATTATTATATCTAAATATGAAACCACTGTTTTAAATAACAGTTATGTAGAAATGAGTAATGTTGATAGATCTTAGATGTATAGATTATTGACACCTGATGGTTTCATTAATCTTGAGTTTGTTGAGGGAATTTAAGCTTTTATTGACTATGCATGTTCTCAACCTGCATATATGGATGGTCCAAAATTTAGATGTCTATGTAAAATGTGTAAACATATTTGTTTCCTTCCTATTGATGAAATGAATCTCCATTTGTTAAGAAAAAGGTTTATTGCAAATTATTTTGAGTTGACATTATATAAAGAGCCATTACCTTGTAGCACCCTAAGGGGTAATGAAGTAAACTCGTCAATAAATATAGATGGGTTTAAAGGGGGAACTAGATTTATAACAAATAATGTGGATGCAACTGAAAATCCTTATACTCAAATGGTTTATAATGCAGTCGGTTATAACTTTCAGGCAAATATAAAAAATCTTAAAGAAGAACCAAACCCAAATACACAAAAGTTTTTTAACCAAGAATTATGGCCAAATTGTGAGACCATAACTCAATTATCTTTAATTGCTCAAATATTAAACATAAAGTCTGAAGGGGATATTTTTTATCGAAGTTTAGATAAAATTCTTGCTTGGTATAATGAACTATTTTCTCCTGATCATAAAATAGTTGATAATTTTTACAATATGAAGAAACTTATTAGGGGTCTTGGTTTGCCTATTTCGAAAACTGATTTGCAAATTGGGATGTATGTTGTTTTGGGGAGATGATATGGAATTACAAAAGTGAAAATTTTGTAGTCAATTTAGGTTCAAACTAAGAAAGCGTACTATGAAGTAGAAATTAGTACCTTGGAAGTAGATGTATTATTTCTCGCTAACTTCGGGACTTTAAAGACTATATGCCTATGATGTTATTGCATCTCACATAAGATGGCATAATGAGCATGAATAGGAAGATAGAATAATGAGTCATCCATTGGATGCACTTGCATAGAAACATTTCAACAACATTAATTCTGAGTTTGTAGTCGAAAGTTGAAATATTAGGTTGAGACTGTCGACAAATGGATTCCAATCTTTTGGTTAATCCGACCAATAATATTTATTAAGGCTAATCATAATTACTCCTTATAATTTGCCTTCATGAATGTGTGTAAATAAGGCAAATTTGTTCTTAACGATGATTGTGTCAGGGCTTACGAATCCAAAACATAAAATTTATGTATTCTTACAACCATTGGTATCTTAATTGCATCAACTTTGGGAATTTGGTGAGAAGATATATGATGCATCTCTTAAACAATTTTTTTTGTTGAGAGCAGCTTTGATATGCACTATTAGTGATTTTCATGTAAATGGAGCACAATAGGGAAATTGGCTTACATTTACTGTGGCAATGATTGGCAAAACATTTTGGTTTGATAACCACAAGAAATTTCTTCCTCCAAATCATCCGTTTAATGCAATAAACAACAGTTCATTAAAAATGGGATGAAACAAACAAATCCTCCCCCTTATAAAGCTGGTGAAGAGATATTGCAGGAGATTGATGAATTAGGGTTGCTGAAAATTACAGAACTTGAAGCTAAAGAAGTTAATATAAGCATTAGTAAAAAGTTTGGTTAGAGAAAACGAAGTATCTTTTGGGATTTGCCATATTGGAAAACTAATTTAATACGTCATAATCTAGATGTGATGCATATAGAAAAATATTTTTGATAATTTGTTCAACACTATAATGAACATTAAAGGGAGGACAAAGGACAATATAAAATCACGAGTTGATTTAAAACTTTTTTGTAGAAAGAATGAGCTAGATAAAGATCTTCACACAGATAAATATCCAAAAGCATGTTACACTTTGGATAAAAAACAAAAGAAAATTTTGTGTGAATGGATGAAAAGTCTAAAGTTTCCTGATATATATGTTTCGAACTTGGCAAGGTGTGTAGATATGAGGAATTACAAATTCTTTAGGATGAAAAATCATGTTTGTCGTGTGTTTATGTAAAGGTTAAATCCAATTGCATTTCAGAAGTTGCTGTCGAATAAGATTTGGAAAGCTATAACGAAATTAAATTTGTTTTTCAAAAAGTTAACATCATCTGAAATAAAGTTAGTTAAAATGGAAAAACTAAAAAGGAAAATTCTAGTTATCTTGTGCAAATTAGAAGGGATTTTCCCTCCAAGCTTCTTTTACTATATATTGCATCTACCCGTACATTTAGCATATGAGGCTAAACTTGCTAGTCTATTTTAATATTGATGGATGTATCCATTTGAGAGATAATTATGGTTAATATTTAAATATAACTAATAACATGTTTTAATGTGTAATTGTAATAACCCTTTTTTAATGTAGGTATTTGCATCACTTGAAGAAAAATGTAAAAAACAAGGCTAAAGTTGAAGGTTCAATATGTAATGCTTATTTAATAAAAAAAAGCAAGTACATTTTGTTCACATTATTTTGAAGCGAATGTGCACATAAAAGAAAAAAAGTTCCTTGTAATGACGATAGTGGTGAAACGGGTGATGTTGATGGTAACTTATCTATTTTCAGATATCCTGGACAAACATATGGACGCTCAACAAGAAGAATGTTAACACAAGAAGAAATAGAGATTGCCCATGGTTATATTTTATTAAATTGCCAAGAGATTCAACCTTTTCTATAGTAAGTTTCAGTTAATTTTGAAATTGATTATTTTGGTTTTCAAGGTGAGTGGTGTTCACAACTAAAATACATAATAATGCTTTTAGATTATACGAGGAATGGTTACACGAGCTAATACCCGAAAAAATATAGGATGATATCAATAAAGATTTGAAAGCCACTTTCCTCGATGATTCGAGAAATATGTAAGTTTTCACTTGCAATAATTGAAATGGTTGAATTATCATATCAAAGTGTTTAAATGACATTATACTATTTAATATGATAATTTTTTTATGTAGGCCTCAGAAAATCCAATAGAGAACAAGTTAGTATGTGATCTTGAGAAAGGACCTTTGCGAATTGTTAAATTACATCCAGTGTATTTTGTTAATGGATACAAGTTTCATACAAAATATCATGGTTATAACATGACAATAGTAAATAGTGGGGGGTTTGCATACAGGAAAAATTGATGGATTACTATAGTAAAATTATTGAGATACTTGAAATTGAATACCCCACATTGCCAATAAAACGAAGTGTGATATTTAAGTGTGAATGGTTTGATCCAACTCCTAATGTTGGAACAAAAGTGCGTAGTTGATATAATTTAATTGAAATCAACAAGTGAAGAAGATTTAAACAATTTGAACCTTTCGTGTTGGCGATGCAAGTGACCCAAATTTATTATGACTCTTTTCCCGGCTTAAGACAAGATAAGTCAGATTGATTGGTCGTTTGCAAAGTAAAACCTAGAGGTATTTTTGAATTGCATGGAAAAGGAGAAAATAAGAGAATCAAAATTGAAGCATTTCAGGAAGATGTTCAAGAAATAAATGCATATGTAATATATGACGAGATTGAACCTTTGAACGATCCAAACAATGAATATGTTGAAATTTAATCTAGAGAAGATGGGGAATCTGTAGAGGGTGAGAGATCTGAAGAGGAGCCTTACTTTGATTATAATTCTTCAAAAATAAAAGAAGATGATGATTTTGATTTATAATTCAGGTATGATAGCAATTAATTTGTGTAAGTAATAGAATATTATATAAATAAATTTATTACTGCATCAATAATATATTGTTATATATTTCATTTATAATGTTTTATTAGAGGAATAATCAATAAAATGTGAATTTCAGGTTAAAAATATGCCACAAAAGAGAAAATATGATATAATGCGGCCTAGGGTTAGGCTACCACCATTTGGAGGAGCCAGTGCATGTTTAGGTGAAGTATCACATTCTGTAGAAACTACAAAATTAGGTGCTCCATGTCCAGCTAGTGCAGATCCTTATGAGACATTACCTTTCTTACCTACAGTCCCTGTAAAGTCACATAATACACCATCCAGCACCTCTACTCCCACACCAGAATCTAAGTCTATACCGACAAAGATATCAAGAGAAAACATTGCAGTAAAGGATGCAGGCTCTAGCCTAAAGCTAAAGGAGTTGATGGAAGAATTTACATTACAATTTGTGAGTGGAATTCTAAAAATTTTGTAATACATTTTAACACTATAGGTTTATACTTAAGTTATAGGTTTTAATTTGAAAATGATCTAAAATAGCTTATATAATTAGGTTGGTTCTATCTAGAACGTGCTCCAGACATATCTCATCAATGTTTAAGGGGAGGATAAAACTTGAAAGTTATATATAGAAGAATATCTCTTAGGAGATGAAAGATTTTTATTATCAGAAGTTTAAGGTACAAAAAATTAATTCGTTAATCTTTCTTTATTTTATCTAATTTTATCTAAATTCTTTAATCTTTTTTCAAAAAGAATTTTTTTGGGATTCAAAATTTGATCCTGTCATTTATGATGCATGGGAAAGGCGAGCCCGTGCATATTATAGAAACTTTCTTAGTTTGATACATAAGAATGATGTACGACCCCTTTATATATCTGAAGATATATAGAGTTGTTAGTAACAGTACTGAGTAACACCAGAGGTAATCTACATTTCAAAGCACAATTTTACAAACAAACAGGAAGGATCAGAAGGAGAGAGTCTACCTATACACACTAGAGGATTTATAACCCACCAAAAGCATACAAAGAAACTTGTAAGTATTTAAATTTTACATTTATATTTTGATTTTTGTATTTCGATGTATGAAATTTGATCTCAATGTAATTTGATGTATGAAATTCAGAAAGAAAATATATGTATATTATGGAGAATGATAATTTTCAAAACGTTTGTTGTCACGAATGACTGTGTTGTTAAGATACTTTTTTGTTTAATAAGGGATAAATATCATAAAAATAGATAAGACTCTGCCGAAATTTCTGTAAATTATAGTTCACTTAATTATAACACTTTATTCTGATGCAGAAAAAGTCTATAGGCAGGAAGCCTATACTACGTTAGCTCTTTCTGCACACCCATAATAAGAAGTATGATGGTGTGACCTTCGCCAACACTTAATGCAGAGAACTTAATGTATGTAAAATTTATAGTTTAATAGTAATATGATAAATAATATTAGTTAAAAATTATCACTTATTAACATAAATAATTATAATGATAGGACTAAATATAAGAAAACATTGAACTACAGTCTTAGAAATCTGAAACTGTTAATGAGAGTCAAACATATCTTAATGTAGTTGATTGTAGAGACCATCATGGAAGGATTTTCGGCTTAGGTTCATTTATAAACACATGTTATTCGCAATTCTCCACATCCAGTATAGCTGGATCTAGTAGGCGGTTTGCATCCAATGAGAGAGTCGTTCAGCTTAAGAATACATGGGAGATGCTGGTAACTCAATAGCGATAATTGATGGAGAACATAGCCCAGCTCTGTAACGAGATGGATGAGTTGAAGGGGAGGGGTATCATCTCATTGCAGCAATCAGATCATCTACCTTCACCAGTTGCATATCTTAGATTTATAATATTTCGGTATTTAAGTGAATGTATTTGATGTTTTACTACTCTTTAAGTTATTTTATGAATTCTTAATTCACAGTTACTTTCAAGATACTTATTGTTGTACATTATAATTTTTATATTATATTATCAATCATAATACTTTTTACATTATATTATCAATCAAGATTATATTATTTAGAGAAATTAAATGTAAAAAATTCAATAGATTATCAACAGAAATTTTGGGTAGGAAGTGAGAAATGTTAGCTAAAATTACTATAGGTAAATTTCTCACGGAATTACAATATTTTATAATTAAATTATTGACAGAGTGCTATATTTTGTAGGTGAATTACCGACTGAAGGTAAATTTAGTGACAGATATTACTTATCAGTCGGTAAATTTTTCTACAGAAATTATATTTTCATCAGTAAAGATATCGATGGATATTTTAATTTCTGTAGGGAAATTTTAGGATGGAATTATATTTTCCGTCGGCAAACTTAGCGACAAAAATTGTAATTTCCTAGGAAAATTTACCGACGAAAATTGTAATTCCATCAAAAAATTTTGCCTACAGTTGTCTCTCCTACGACTCTTTCCATCAGTAACTTCTGTTGTCAAATTTGTTTGTCGAAGAATATCATTATTTTCCGTCAGCAATTTCCATTACCAAAACCAAATTTTCTTGTAGTGTTTTGTTGTTAAAAACCCATCAGTTTATTAATTAATCGATCATTTTTTGCAAATTAATAATTTCTTATAAACTAAATAAATCAATTAAAAAATTTTAATTAATCTTTAAATTCTATAAATAGACAAAGACAATCTCTTTAAATTATATTTCAAATTTTTAGTTTTATTCAATCATTAGTTGATTTTATGATAATGTTGAATCTTTCAAACCTTAAAACTCTTGTCTTACCAATTAAACTTCTAGTTCAGTTTTTAAAACATTGCTTTTTATAAAACGTGATCTATGTTCTATACCAATTATGTGAATACATACATACATACATATACACCACTATGAATTCTATAAACCTCATTTGTAGGATTGTAGGTAGAATATTATCATAATTTATTATAATCATGATCTTATCTTCTATAATTGTATAACTATAATTATTGTAATTCATAGCATAACCTAAAATTTGCATTCTCAATACAAGGGAACATGATAGGTGTTAGACCCCTAAGTCTTCATAGCGGAATTGTGCAGGCATTGACGAGCCTTGACTATTGTTTGACCATCATGTGTGTGATCCAGCTAACTTTTCACCTGTTGTCCATCCCCAAGTCATCTTTTGGTCTCACATCCAAATCTTGCATCTTTTCGAAGATTTTCGCCAATGTGCATCAATGCATGCCAACACCTAACATTGCCTCTTTTCCTTGCCTACTCACAAATCATTGTTTTGTTTTGTCATCTCGAGTGCCAAACATTGATCAAAACTCGCCAATGCTTGAACGATTCTGCTATGAGGACTAAGGTTGAATCTTGCTTAAACGGATTTAATACGTAAAGGGGTTGACGTAACTAGCATATAAGTTAAAGCTTGAAGGAAAACTTTTGTAACATTAGGGATGATGGATAATGGTAAACCTTTCTTTAGCATATCAACCGTAAAATATAGCTGGTTGAATAAGAATTATCTTTCATTATTTTTTTGTTCTTCAATTTATTTTAAAATAATTTTAATAGAATAAGATATACAAAATTTCTTTATAGTTTAAGTTATTTAAAATTTAATCTTTAAATTATTAAATTTTTAGTTTTAAATTTTAAAAGATCTCTTCTCCCTTACACATTGGTTCAAAAAAAGGTAAAATACAAGTAATATTAACAGTATATGTGAATCAATCAAATATTATTAAAATAGCAATCAATTCAATTATTAACTTGTAAATGAATTAATTAAATTTGACTTAAATTAGGTGACTTTTGTAAATAAATAAAAGAAAATATTGTCTTATTATTTTTAAAAACGTAGTCCTACAACAAACTATTGGCCGTAATTCTCTAAAATCTCTTTTATATGTCTAGTGACTATAAACATCATTGCAGAATTTGACCAGACGACCTTCACTGCATGTGAGAACCATAAACTTTGGTTTCCATTTCTGCATAATGGAAAAGGGTAACGGAGACCTAAGCTAAAAGGAGAAGGATCGGAAAAAAAGAGAAGGAAGCCTTTAGCGAGCTAGTTATGGATGAAGCACGATTGCTTTTTTTTTTTTTTTGGCAAGGGTGGGAGGAGCAGGGATAATAGCTCTTCATAAAAACGATAGAGTTATAGTTGCCCTCTAGAATCAAGCGGAGCTCAGGAGGCGGAGTTGACCAAAAGGACCACAAGGGCTCCCGCAAAGATCCATGTTTAGCAAGATAGTCTGCGCATTAGTTTCCCTTTCGAAGAACATGCTGAAGCTAGCAGCACCACTGTCTAGCTAATAGCTCTTGGATATCCCGAATAATAACAAGGTGAGGATGAAAACACTGTGACAAGTCATAAACAATGGTTACCACAGCTAGGCAATTTATCTCCGGTATCACTTTGAGATAACCCAAGTCCCACACAAGTTGAAGGCCATTTTTAAGTCCTTGTAGTTCAGCAATCATGTTTGTCGCAATGCCAACGGAGCCGGAAAATCCTGCAATCCATCGACCATCCCTGTCTCTGAGAAGTCCGCCATACCCAGCTCTACCTGGATTACCAATAGCGCTCCCGTCCATAATGAGCTTAACAAACCCATCAGGGGGTTTAGTCCAAGAGATCCACGTAGGGGCACGATGGGACTCCTGATTTTCTACCGATCCAAAGGCTCAAGTATTGCTGGTACTTGACTAACATAGGAAAAAGATAGAGATATTATTTTTATAATTTATTTTGAAATATATTTTATCTATTTTAGATTATATAAAATGTTATAATATTAAATATATTTGAAATTGGTTATTAAAATTAGATCATAATAATTATATAAGCCATATTACTTTGATAACATTTAATTACATGATAAATCTTATTAAAATAACTTTTATGTATGTTTAATGAAACTCACTTGTTTAAAAATTTAATATCTTAAAATATTTTTTAAAAATAATTTAAAGTAATTCTTTTGCTATATGTAGGATTGTTCTCATTAACTTTAGCTTACTAACAATTCCCATGGCGGCCAATTCTAAGCTTCATACTGCTATGTTCCCATGGCTAGCATTTGGTCATATGATTCCATATTTAGAACTAGCCAAGCTCATAGCTCAAAAGGGTCACAAGATAAACTTTGTTCCCATGCCTCGAAACATCGATCGTCTCCCCAAAACCCCTTCAGACCTAGTTCCTCGTTTAAACTTCGTCAAGCTTCCATTACCTCATGTAGACAACCTCCCATGAAGCGGAGGCTACTGCTGATGTTCCCTACAACATAGTCCCATACCTTAAAGTAGCCTTAGAGGGTCTTAAAGACCAAGTTTCTAAGTTTCTTGGAACTTTGTGTTGAATAAATATAGTTGACTGATTCAAAAGTCATTGCTACTTTATTGCAACACATTTATATTAGTGGGTCCTAGTTGTTATTATGTTAGTAGATAGTGGTCAATAACAGTAGCTAGATAGTTCAGCAGAACGTGGGATTGAGTCTCTGTTTTTTAGCTTTATTGTTATTCTTAAGATTATTTAAGTGTTGTACTGAAGTCCGTCGTTTTCAAGCTGGAATAGAAAAAATTCAATTTCCTCTTTATTCTTTCTTGTCTCTCAAATCTTGTATCTTTGTTTTCCTTTACTAACAATAGTGGTATCAGAGCAAAAAAAAAACGAAAGTGCCCACGTTTCGGTCCAAAATTGAGAGAAAGTCATGGCAAGCAATGGAACTAGCTCAGTAGTGCAACCTCTAATTCCAATTTTCAAAGGTGAAAAAAATCACCTTTGGAGCCTCAAAATGAAGACGATGTTCAAGTCACAAGAACTTTGGAACTTAGTGGAGAATGAGTACGAAGAGCCAACTCCAGCACCAATTGAACCCGACCAGCGATTACAAGAAAATCGCAAAAAGGATGCAAAAGCCTTGCTACTCATTCAATCAGCATTAAAGGATGATATATTTCCCAGAATTTCAGCAGCAACCACCTCCAAACAGGCATGAGAGATTTTAAAGTAAGAATATTTGGGCGATAAGAAAGTAATTACGGTAAAATTACAAACTCTCTGTCATGATTTTGAGACTCTAATTATGAAATACAAAAAATCTGTCCAAGAATTATTGTCTAGGGTGTCTGTAATTGTTAATCAAATGAAAACTTATGGTGAAAATATGAGTAATGAAATTGTTATGAGTAAGGTTTTAAGGAGTTTAACCACAAAATTTGATCATATTGTTGCTGAAATTGAAGAAACTAAGGACTTGTCTACGTATATTTTTGATGAAATGATGAGTTCTTTGTTATACCATGAAGCTAGAATTTTTAGGTCTCATGAGAAGTTTGAGACAAAAGCTT
>JANVCQ010000232.1:3184506-3204689 GCA_025531925.1 Erythroxylum plowmanianum
CACTCCTTGATGGTAAGCCACCCCTCGTTATCGTTGTTTTCGCCGTCCTCATCCGCCGACGGTGGCAAAATCCCCACTGGGACCGCTGGCTTTTCGTAGAGTTCTCCAAGTAGATTAAGATAATCGCCTTCTAGTTCCATGCAGCTCCGAACAGCTATAACCGCGCAATTCTCGAGTATGGCGGCCCAACGTTGCATATCTGAAACACCCGAAGTATTCACCTCGAAGTGAGTCAGAAACTTCATTGCCTCGTATAGCCGGTATGCAATTTTTGAAGGAAACGGAACCCACTTCGGAGGAACGGTAAAGTCTTCGGCTTTAATTCTCTGATCTTCGATCGACCGTGGTCTGTCGAAAGCTACCGTCCACGCATTGTAAATACTAAAGTGGGCAAACGGAATTTTGAATTTAGCAGCTATGGAGGGTAACCAGTAATGAGCAAAGTCACAAACGATCCAATCTGGTGAAGAACTTTGAAGAAACTGAGCCAAAGAGTCCTCAAGTCGATCAAACGCCTTCTTGAGGTAGGGAATTTTTCCGGTGGGCAAATCGGAGGTAGCCTCTGCATCAGGTGGAAGATGTTCGACATGAGGCAAAGGAAAGCTCACCAGATTTATATTCAGAGCCAGGTCTGGAGGGATTTTGGGTAAACGTTGTATGTTTCTTGGAGTAGATATAAAAGAAATTTTATGGCCTCTTTGGGCGATGAGAACGGAGAGCTTTAGGTTTGGTATGAGATGACCAAAAGCAAGCCATGGAAACACTGCTATGTGAAGTTGTTTAGGTTCATCCATGGCTAATTCTGAGTTTTGTGCTGTGGTCACTTATATGCTGTATTCTATAATTGCTGTGCGTGTAATACCTAACTGTCAGTCCTCGTTGATTGTTAAGAAGATTAGTTTTCATTGGTCTGAAAGTCTGCAAATTCTTTGGAAGTTGAAAAAAAGCATACTTTTATGAAAAGGTAAATTACATATATATAAATAATTATTATTATAACCACATAAAAATATTGTATTATCTATAAATATTATAGAAAATAGTCTTCCATATTTATATGGACAGGCTGGTCTTGTGACGTGTATTGTCCTTGAACACTATTCCTTTGTGTGTTGCTGACTTTAGTCTATCAACATTTAAAGTCTTGATAGATATATAAAACGAGCATATGCGAATATCCGAGATTTTTCAAGTGTCAAACAAAATCTAATATGTTAATAAAAATAATTTAACAAGCCCTCTTTTACAAAATCAGGTAAACTTTGTAATTTTCAAGTTAAACGGCATTTGAGCAAATCCTAATAGAACCACTGTCAAACTAAGAAATAAAACAACCCTTGCTGTTTATAACATGAAGTATAGCATCAAAATATCCGGGCATTGAAATTATAGCAAGAAAGCACAACTTTGTTCACCAATATCATGCTACATCATGAAATACAAAATGCAAGGCCAGAGAATAAGGCCTGATTGTGCTTTAACTGTCGCCCTACTGTGTGCTGTTTTCTCTATGCACTTTTCCAACTTGCCATCTTTCAGGTCATCTTCGCCATTTTTGTGAGACTTCATTGAAAGAGATTTTCTACATTGAATTAAGACAATAACCAATCACAAATATCTGTGTCTGATCCTCTGTAACATAATGTAGCATTCAACGTTTCTTTGATGCAGCAAAGAATTCTTTTCACTGCTATCCAATGCTCTCTACCAGGATTTGCCATGTACCGACTCACAACTCCCACTGCATGTGTAATGTCTGGTCTGGTGTTAATCATGACAAACATCGGGCTACCCATTTCTGATGCATACGGTACTCGAGACATCTCTACCCTCTCTGCTTCATTGCTAAGACTCATCTCAGATGATAGCTTGGAATTAACAGGGAGTGGGTTAGATACTGACTGACAGTCTTGTATATTGAAGAGCCGCAAGACCTTCTTCGGGTAATTTTCTGAGAAAGTTAGATCTTTCTATTTTTCTGTCTCGGTGAATTTACATCCCAAGAATCTTGTTTGCTGGTCCCAAGTCTTTCATCTCAAACTCTCTAACCAACTGAGTCTTTAATTCCTAAATACAATCTTTGTTGGGGCCTGCAACCAACATATCGTCAACATACAATAACAATATGACAAAAACATCACCTTCAAACCTCTTGTAATACGCAGAAGGGTCTGCATATAATCTATTGTATTCCAGACTCATGATGAAAGAATCAAATCTCTTATACCAACACCTTGGCGCCTGTTTGAGTGAGTATAGAGATTTGTTTAACCTGCAAACAAACTTCTCTTTTCCTTTTTCTTCAAAACCTTCTAGTTGGAGCATATAAATATCTTCTTCAAGATCCCCGTGAAGAAAAGCTGTCTTTACATCTAGCTGTTCTAGATGTAAATTATGCACTGCTGATAATGCTAGAACTATATGAATGGTAGTTAATTGAACCACAGGTGAGAATATTTCATTGAAATCAATACATTTTTTTTGAACATATCCTTTGACCACCAATCTTGCCCAATAACTCTCTAACTAGTCATCACTGTTTCTTTTGATCTTGAACAACCATTTGTTGCCAATGGGTTTCCTCCTTGATGGTAGTTGTACAAGATCCTAAGTCTGATTCTTATGCAGAACTTCGATCTCCTCCTGCATTACTGCTATTCACTGATGCGTATCTGAACTGCCTACTACATTTTGAAAGGTTGATGGTTCTCCATCTTCAGTGAGTAGACAGTATGTTACATTGTTATCCATAATATAATCAGAATGCCAATTGGGAGCTTCTCTTGTGCGAGTTGATCGTCTGATTTCATCGACTTCAACATCAGATCGTCTAATTTCGTCGACTTCAGCATCATTCCCCACAGGTTTCTAATCCAGCACTACTTCAGGATTATGTTCGTTCACCCATACCACCATAATATCTAACCCTGATGTATCTGCATCTTCACTACAGTGCTTATCTTCTATGAATATGACATCCTTACTGATAACAACCTTGTAGATAGTGGGATCCCACAGGCGATACCCCTTTACACCATCAGCATAGCACACGAAAATACATTCCCTAGACTTCATATCTAACTTTGAAACATCCTGGGCAAGATAAATCACATATGCAAGACTTCCAAAAACATGAAGGGTAGAATAATCTACTGGTTTACCTATCCACAACTCCATCGATGTGCTTAAATCAATTGCCGTTGACGGACTCTGGTTGATCATATAACAAGCGGTGTTGACAATTTCAGCCCAAAAGAACTTGTCTAGACCAGCTGTCGCCAACATTGCCCTGGTTTTCTCCAGTAATGTTCTGCTCATCTACTCTGCCACACCGTTCTATTGTGAAGTATAAGCCGTTGTGAACTGTCGCTTGATACCATTTTGCTTACAGTAACTATCAAACTCTACACCAGTGTATTTTCCTCCGTTGTCTATCCTGAGGCACCTTATCTTCTTTCCTGTATCCAATTGGACTCCTACTTTGTATTCCTTGAAAGTCTAAAACACATTTCCCTTGCTCTTGATTGGATTACCCAGCATCTCCTGGAATAATCATCAATGAATGATACAAAGTACTTCACTCCTCCCAGTAACACAACTAGTGCTTGCCATATATCAGAGTGAACCAGTTTTAGAACTTTTGTGCTTCTAGAGTCCGATGTGTTGAACTTCAACTGATGCTGCTTGCTTGTCACGCACTAGTCACAAAATGGTAGTGAAACCTTTTTAAGCCCAGGAAGTAGCTTCCAGTCCACGAGAATATTCATTTCTTGCTCCGACATATGACCAAGTTTCGTGTGCCATATCATTGAAGACCTCTCATTGTTACTCGAGGCAACTGAAACTTCCCCATCCACCAAAGTCTCTCCCTTTATACGTTGTTCTGGCATATAAATTTTAAGAAACTTGAAACGACATCTTTTGAGTTTGAATTGGGCTGTGCAGGGCATTAAAACTCTGAAGGCTTTATAAATCCACGAACTCATTGAAAAGGATATCTAACTCCACAAAACAATCATTTTCTATAGTGAATGCTTGGAGATGGAGCATAATCTGAAAAGCTTGAAGAGCACAATTAGTGCAACAACTATACGGATAGCCTCTGGTTATAATAATGCATTTTTATGTGCAATCAAATAAAAGAATTACAAGTATAATATGAGGGGATACCTTTTGTCAGTATCACAGCCTCTAGCGACCCATCAGAATTAGATGCTTTTTGCCGATACTTTTCTGTCTTGTACTTTGTATTATTTTAGTGTTATGGGACCAACATCAAATGGCTACATTTGCATTTGCTATACAAAGAAACATATACTTCTTGATAAGAATAGGAATAAGTCAAATCGGATTTAAGTCGTAAAACAAATAAAAGGAACTTAAGGAATTAAGCTTCAATTTGATATAATTTTAATTTAATTTTAAAATTTTGGAAATTTTTATTCAGTTTTTATGATTGATCAAGTTTTAAAAAATTGGTATACCAAATTCAAACAATTTCAAATTTAAATGTGTAATTCTAAACTTGAATTATATTAAATTAAATATAACAAATTACCAAAGTGAGGAGATTGATTGAGAATTATAAGTTATAACATCTCACAAATGGGAATTTTTTTTCTGCAATAAACTATGCCTTATAATTATATTGGCAGTTTTGTAAATACAAAGAGATGTGCAAAAGGGTAATTAGCTTTTAAATTGTGGCTAATAATACTTGGAATAGATCAATTTTCAATAATTGAAAATTACAATTATAAATAAATTTAAAATGTTAAAATTTCTCTAATGATTTAAAAACCGATAAGATAAGAGGTTTAATGTTCAACAAGTATTAGATCGTCATAACATTGATTAAAAATTAAATAAATTTTAAAAAATGAATGAAGAAAATTTTCTTTACCTATTAAAAATTTAAAAAATTTAAAGTGTAATAAAAAAGAACTTTTAAATAAAAATTATTTATTTTATTTTAGTTTATAAAAATTTATTAATTTACGAAACTGATTAATTAATTAATAAATTTGTCAGTTTTTAATAACAAAAACTATTAAACTAAATTCAATCAAAAATTAAAAACTAAATAAAAAAAAGATATTTTTTTAAAACATCGATATTTTTTTTTCCTATTTACAATTAGTTTCAGGGACAAATAAGTAAGAGCAACTTAAAACGGGAAGGTGGTCTGGATACGGATCTTTGCTCCGGGGGCTGAAACGTTTTGGCCATCAAGATGTTCTTACCCTCGGTGATTCGCTCATCGTTACCTCAAACCTTCGAAGTTCGAACTCAATTTTTTCAGGGTACTTGTTAGTTGCCTATCTACATTACGTACTAAGAGCATGTGTGCATGTTTGTTGTATGGTCAAAACTGTTTGATGAATTGCCTGAAAGAGTCGTTTTCATTTGTTCATTGCATATCCCATCAGCCATGAGAGGCATTTTCAACGATGAATACATGTTGATTGAGTCTTTCTGAAGCGTTTTTTCATCGAGGGTCAGGATCTCCTCATGCAAGTGGCTTCATCCTCGTTTTTCAAATGACAAGGACAACATACGTGGTCGTTTGTGGATTTTCAAAGACACGGGGTTGAGAAGGTAACATGTTCCAGGGCTGCAGTAGATACCAAGTCTAACAGAACCGAAGAGACTTCCAAATAGTGAAAATATGGCAGTTGGAAGATAAGAGTAACCATGGAGGTAGTAGAAACTATACCATGAAAGCAGCATCTAGTTCACTTTTAATTTTACCGTTCGTTGCCGCCAGAGACAAGCTATGATGGTATTCAAAGAGCAACTGATGCTGTTGACGTAGCTTGATAGTGAGCGTTAACTTAAGATGAAATAATTGGACTGCAGAAGTTGCCTGGTTTGCATATGCAGCAAAAGATAGCAAAGATAAGACCTTAGGCGAGTAAGCTTATGTTTCCTTCTGTATAAGGTTGTTCCGCGCAACACGTTCAGAGATATTGATTACTGAGGAAGGAAATTCCACTATTCTGTGCCTGCTGCGGTATCTGTGTTACAGACATTGTTGGGGAATGAGACAAAAATCTTGAGAATGGAGCTCTAGCCTTGTCAAAGGAAGTTCAACTACAAGACCAACAGAACACAATCAGATTTCTTGGATTTTCGTGGAATTCGGTGAAGTTTGATGAATTTGTCCTGATGTAGTAGCCATTGATGTATAAGGTTAGCACCTTCTTAAGAGTTTTGTGGATTGATGTTGCCTTGCCTAATCCGTGTTGGTGTGATGGTAAGCTTCGCTTCCTAAGCCCCTTCCAACATCTCTTTTTTAATCTTTTGTTACATTACGGCCTAGCTGTTGCCTATCATACGGACAATGATGAGTTGCTCAGAATGGCAAAATTTTGTCCTTTTTAATCGGAGAAGCAGATAGACAGAGGACAGTTGGTAAGTGTTTTGAGGCAATATTCTTTGTGTTCTCCACTGTTATTTCATCTCTAATATGATGTTACAAATAGAACAAGAGAATATACAGACACCATTTTGCGCTTGATTGAACGAATCATTTGGTGCAACTAAATCTGGGAATGTTTTATAACCATGGGGTGTGATTCGTTTTCAGCTCACTTGAATTGAAGAGCTTCTTTTGGCCTCCCCATAAGAGATAAGACAGTTGCTGTGATATGATTCGAAGACAGCCCAGCTTCATGGAGTTGATCTGGAGGTGACCCATGGTCAATATATCTATCTGGAAGAACCATTGATCTCAACTGCAGACAAAACTCTCACAGATCAGAATGAGATGAGAACGCATAAACGAACAAGAAGTAACAATGTATGAGTCCATCTTAAAAGATAAGTTACCTTAAGGGGTCCATCCAGAATACCAGATAAACTCAGGAAATGGGACACATGAGAGCCAAAACCTCCTATGGAGCCTTCTTCCACAGTAATTAAGAATTCGTGCTCATTAGCCAATTGTCTGATAAGATCTGTATCTAAAGGTTTGCAAAATCTTGCATCAGCCACGGTCACATAAACATCACGGGTTCTGAGTATGCTTGCAGCTTCTACACATTGTTGAACTATTGAGCCATAACCCAAAATGGCGACTCTGTTGCCCTCCATTAGTACCCTTCCTTTTCCAATCTAACCACAAAATAGAAAATGGGAAATCAAGGTTCTGTTTTTTTTTCTCGTTAAAAAAATGTGTCACTTGATAGTTCGTGCTCACCTCGAGTGGGGTTCCTTTATTATTAGGAGGCAGAGTTGCTCCAATTCCATTGCCTCTTGGGAACCTGAAGCAGCTTGGCCTGTCATCTATGGCTGCTGCTGTGGCAACCATGTGCATCAGCTCAGTCTCATCAGATGGAGCCATGACCACCATATTGGGCAAACAAGCCATGTATGCTATATCAAATGCTCCACAGTGTGTAGGTCCATCTGCACCAACCAAACCGGAACGATCCATTGCAAAGCGGACTGGTAACTTCTGAAGATCTACATCATGTACCACCTTTTTTTGCAAAAATTGTTAGTAAAAAGCATTGCAATGAGGCATTGACTTCAAACTATTTACTTTCATTTCTCACCTGATCATACCCTCTTTGCAGGAATGATGAGTAGATGGCACAGAATGGCTTCAAGCCTTCTGTCGCTAAACCAGCTGCAAATGTAACAGCATGTTGCTCGGCAATGCCAACATCAAAACAGCGATCAGGAAATCTCTTCTGGAAGTAATTTAAACCAGTCCCACCACCCATTGCTGCATGAATGGCCACAATCTTGTTGTCTACTTCGGCTTCTTTGATCAAAGCATCAGCAAAGTACTGAGTGTAAGAGCGTGTAGGAGATTTTGTTTTAAACTGCTGCCCTGTTTTAACATCAAACTTGACGACTCCTGAACATACAACACAATTAGGATCTTCTCAATAACTAATAATAAAAAGATTGAATTTGGTATTACACGCTTACCATGCATCTTATCAGCAGCTTCCTCAGCTGGGGGGTAACCCTTCCCTTTCTCTGTCACGATGTGGATGAGAACTGGTCCTGGTGCAGGCATTGATTTCACCTTTTGAAATATGGTTACTAGATCTTCAACGTTGTGCCCATCTACTGGACCAATATAATACAACCCAAGTTCCTCAAAGAGAGTTGATCCAGAAGCGCTAATTAGTCCTCTAGCATATTCATCCACCTTGGCTGCAACTTCATGTGTTTGTCCACCAATTTGCTTTGTTATGCTCTTGAACAGATAAAAGAAGAAGTCAGATGCTTGCCAATTGAAACTTGACAGTTGCAACATATACATATAGAAACTAAGAAGTTACTTTGGCAGCTTCACGTAGTTTACGGAATTTGGTGCTTGCTTGGAGCTTGCTTAAAGTACTACTGAGTGCTCCAACTGGTTTTGCTGGGCCATCAACAGTAGCAGTAGGCAAAGATACTTGTTTATTGTCGTTCAATATAATAATCAAATTAGCATCAAGGAATCCTGCATTATTCATGGCTTCATATGCTTGTCCTGCTGTCATGGCTCCATCTCCAATCACAGAAATGACATTGTTATTCTTTCCTAAAAGGTCTCTCCCAACGGCCATGCCTAAAATTTCATTTTCAATGAAGCAAAAGCCTAATCAGATTCAAAACCTTATTTTTAACAGGCAGCATAATTTTGATCTACAAGTTTAACCAATATGAGTGAATATTGATTAATGGAATAACAACTGGTAATATGAGCTACACACATACCAAGGCCAGCAGATATGCTTGTAGAACTATGTCCTGCACCAAAAGCATCATAAACACTCTCATCCCTTTTGGGAAAACCTGCGAGCCCTGAAGTTTTTCTGATGGTATGCATCTTAGACCTTCTGCCTGTCAGAATTTTGTGTGGGTATGTCTGCAAATTTCAACAATCACTGAATCATATGTAACGGTATCTCCAATAGATTAAACATTAGAGACTAGCTTATCATTCTGTTTTTGTACCTGATGACCAACATCCCATACAATTCTGTCTTCAGGGGTGTTAAATACATGATGTAGAGCTACTGCCAGTTCCACAACTCCTAAGCTTGCACTAAGATGCCCTCCTGTTTTAGACACAGTATACACAATATCTGCTCTTAGCTCTGCTGCTAGCTGCTCAAGATCCTGTAAGTTATCGATAACAATAAACGAAAAAGAAACTAAAGTCATTTGCAAAATAGCCAAAAGCAAACAAATACACAGTAAAAACAAAAGCCGTCCACCTAGTTTTAATTCGATAATATTACAGAAACTTACAAATGACTGTTGTGATCATATTCAACAATATCAGATGCCTATGTATGTGGAGTTTACCTGTGTCGACATGTTCTTCATGTGAACTGGGTAATTGACCGTGTCCAACAATGGAGTGCCTGGTTTTTCTCCTGAGAAATCAATTTTCCATCCATCTTTCTCCTTCTTTATCATTATTTTCCCTTCATCGTCATCTTTACTGGCGGCAGATGCTCGTACACAGAACTGAAACACACAACCACCACCAAACACAAAACCATCAAAACACGATCACGAAACCAACCCATATCACCAAACACCAAAATGGCACTCTTAAACCCTCCTTAGCAACAAAAAGAACCGATTTCGAAGTGGAAAAAGCAATCAAAATTGTATCTTGCAAGAACAACTAAGCAATTGTACAAACACAGAACGTAAACTACTGATTCGTTAAGGAAATGAAGCCGTTTAACTTGTACCTTTCTCCTGCAACTAAAGCTGGCTCTTGGGGCTGACAGGAATGGAGATAGAGATTGGTTAGCTATGGAGAGAGAGCCCGAGACCGCCATAGCTAAGTGAGAGGGACAGAGGGAGATACACAAGAACAATGTAAGATCAGAGACGAGGACAACAACCAACTTTATAATACGCAATGGTAAGAATCTGCCTGCGCGGATGTGTAACAAAAATCATAAACAATAATTTAAAAAAAAAGATATTTCAATAATGTTTTTCCTTTTTACATATATAATTTTGCATTCGCTTTTTTTCAAAAAAAAAATTGAAGGGAACAAGAAAATTGACTTTCACATTTTTAATTAGTAAGATATATAGTAAAATTTAATCATTTACTATAAGTAGATTCATTTCTATATTTGACTTATTGTGTAAATTTATTAAATTTAAACTATATGCAATTAACATTATTGTAATTTCTAAAATTTCACATAAATTTAATAGAATTAATCATAATTAAAATTTTAATTATATTACAGCTACTTTAATAAATTTAAGAATTTTTATAAAAAAGTTGTAAAAATTACTTCATTTAAGTAGGATAGCTGTTAATTTTTTAAAAATAATATTTTTAAAATTAAAAGTGAAAAATAATATTTTTTAATTTTATCCAATATTTTTAAAATTAAAAGTGAAAAATAATATTTTTTAATTTTATCCTAGTTTGGACTACTTAAACCTAGAATGACCCAAAACTTAACTATTTTAAACAAAACGATACCGCATTAGTTATAATAATTGAGGTTCGTGTTAGTCTAAGCTTGGAATTAACCCATAGGTTAGCTTATTATAAATACCAAAGCTTGACCTGCAGCTCATTGAATTTGAAAGTTATTTGAGAGGTATGGCAATCAAATTTAACTACATCGAAAAAGTCGCTGGGGTGCACTTGGCAAGAGGACCTGTCGCTTAGTTTCTTCACTACAATTCAGATTTTCAATTCAACATCTACCGAAAATTAAAAAAAAAAAAAAAAGTGTTGCTTTTATTCACATATATACAAGTTATTGATTTTATTGAATGTCTTTTTTAATAGAATTTAAATGATTATATTAAATTCTATTTCATAAAAATTATATATATATTATAAGATTGATATTATCTGATTAAGATTATATCAATCTAATTTTATCAAATTTTAAGCCAATTTTAATTTTCTTTTTAAATTTTCGAGTTTCAAAAGCTATACGGCATGGTTTGGTTCGTAACTTGAACGTTTCATAGATAGTAGTCAAATGACATTAATTGGTAATATACAAAATTTCAGTACCAATGTTTAGTCATGGGCATTGATACAAAGTTCATAGAAAAGAAGGGATTAAATTATTTGTTTCAGTTAATTAATTCTTATCATATTTTATTAAATTTATTTGTTCCAGTTAATTAATTTTTATTAAATTTTATTTACATATTTACATAAAATTTTCATAAATATATAGATAAAATTAAGTAATACGGGATGAAAGATTAATCCAACCCAGAAAAGAAATATGGAAGTACCAAGAAATAGGCACCTACGCGTGTTCATGTAAGGAGAAATGGTTCACTTGTCTCCATGCATTTTTGTTAGGCTGATCAAATCTGGTGGTTGTCTATTCAGAACTGACAAGTTTCCGATTGTTGGTAAATTTTTATCTTATTATGTGATATATTCTGGCTTATATTGAACTGAATTTAATTTAGCATTAATTTAATTGATTGTTTTATGACAAATTTAAAGGTTTAGAGTATTTCAAATCTTTACTTATCATTTTTATCATTATCATCACACTTAATCTGAGATTTTGTAATAAAGTGGAGTTTATAGAGATCTGATAATACGCAATTTTACCTCTACATAATAGAGAGGCTATTTTCGATAGACTCACATGCAGACGTAATAATAAAAGAGTGATATAAGTTAAAGAGTAAATAAATAAAATTAACACACTAAATCATTATGTAAATAAAATTACAATAAATATATAAAAAAATTTACGGATGACAAGGCCCCAATTTATAACTTATATACATCTTTTACTCTCAAATTTTATAAATTTAAGTGATTAATTAATTTGTTAATGCTAAACATACTTGAAGTTTTATGTCAATTAGTCAATGGGATTAATCTTATGCTCAAATTCCACTTGAATAGGTTTATAGGTAAATATGTATACTTTGTTTAAAAATAATTAATATTTGGAATTAATCATATTATATAGTTAGAGAAAAAAATAATATTTGTTAGCTAATAGTTACAAAAAAGTTTAATTAATATTCTTGCACTTTGCTTTTTAGAATGAGACAAAAAGAGTAATCTTTATTATTAAAAAATAAATAAAAAATCTCTTTCTAATAATTGTGCTTTTATAATAATTTTTGAAACTATGAATTCCAACAATTTTATTTTAATTTCACTCTTTTAAGTTTTTAACAGTAAGTATTTTTAAGTCAATTAATATGCATTTAAATTTATTAATTCATTTTTCTTACCTTAAGAAAGCCAAGGCATCCTATGCTAAATGTTTCCTTTTAAAGAAACATTATGAGTACTGAAATTTAACATCATTATGATCAATAAACCACGCCACTTGTCACTCTTAATTATATTTTAGTTAAATTATGCTTAATTTAGTGCATAAATGCCTAAATGCTTAATTTAATGCATAAATACCTAAATTAATCATTGTAACCCATGATCAAAAAACCTAACTGATTCAACTGTAAAAACCTTAGTTTTAATTTTTTGATTTGATTTATTTTAATAATCTTATTGTTAAGAATCGACCAATTTATTAGTTAATTAGTCGGTTTAAGAAATAAATCAATTAATTTTTATTTAACAGCTTTCTTTTTAATTAAATTTTAAATTATTTAATGAGTAAAGAAAATCTCATTTAATCATATTTCAATATTTTTTATTTTGTTCAATCTTTAAGATTTTATGAAAGCTTGAAACAGGTCAAATATTTTAAATTTTAAATATCTTAATTTATCGATTTAATTTTCAGTTCGAGTTTTAAAATATAGATTGTAATTGATTCATATTTCTAAGGTTGTCTCATTAAACATGGACTAATAAAATTTTGATTGAGGGTAGTGAACAAAATTAAAAGATCGACTCGATTAGAAAAAATTTCAGAAATCTCAACGATTTGAAGATAAATTATTTTTAAATTAAAATTAAATAAATACAATATCTCTTTAAAATATGTTTAAATACGTGATGAAGCAATCCTCCTAAGAAAATAATAATAATAAACAGAGTTGCAAACTTACAATCTTCCTGCGTACTTGCAAAATATGGGAACTACAACTTTTGTCCTTAAACTAGAAGGCATCGGGACTCAGGAGTAGGTCTTTTTCCTCTTCAGATACCCACGCAAGATCATACAAAGAGCTTTTGTCTCCATCAGCTCGATACTGCATACATTGCTATGGATCACACCTAACTTGAAGACTTCACCAATCACCATCGATGGTTTTTGGATTTTCTTGTGCCCATTAAACTATTATAGTGTCCAATCCATTGGCTGACGTCTCATGACATGTACCAGAAATTTGTGTGCCATATATTATATATCATATGATTAATTAAATAGGGATGAAAAATTAAAATCGTTAATTTTTTTAATTCCACATAGTATGTAAAATAAATTTTGATTTAATTTATAATTTTAATAAAATTACATTTTTGTAATAATTGAAATTCCATAAACTTATTACATGAAAATTGGGTTTAATTTCTTGCCTCAAAAGTCAAGGTAGGCACGCTAGAGCTTCATTTGACTTATCTTTTGAAATTTAGGGTATGCTTATTTGGTGGGTACTAGAAGAAAAGAATGGGTATGAAGTAAAAAACAAAGCTTGGTAACACTTTCATTCCTCCATTTTTAGCAATACTTCGTTCCTCTGTATTATCAGAAGAATGAGATTCATTGTTGGTTATACTCTATTCTTATTACTTACTATATTCATTCTTATTTCCATTCTCGTCACCCTTTGTAAAACAAGCACACCCTTAAGCTCTTGTTTTGATGAAAACAATAAATTTGCAACATCTTTTTCTTCACAGCTAAGTTTCAAATTACGATGATTAAGTACCGAACTTATAGTTAACGTGTTAAAGAAAAGGGATATGATATGTTTTGAAATATATATTTCATTTAGATGTAATGTCTATTTATGCATAGTTTTAATACAAATATAGGTAGAATATTAGCAAGACTAGTAGTTTCAGACATGTACTACATCTATGATTAAGACATTAATAAGGGTTAAGTTTCAGGATGCATTGTTCAAGAGTGAGCTATCGTTGTCGTCTGCCTGCCTGACTGGAAATTGTGTCGCGTAGGACTTTGTTGAAAATGCCAAGAACGTGGTAGTCTCTTCAACCCCTATACATACCAAGTTTCTTTTCCCTATAAACCTACTGAATAAATTAAACTAAAATATAATACAATACAATTTCCATTTCTATTTCTATTCTACCTCACAAAATATTAATTATTGTCATTTACAAATTTATAAAAATATTCAATTGTTTCAGTCAGTTCAATAATAAAAATTTCAAACATTTCAACTTTTCGGTAAAATTTCAAACATTTCAACTTTTCGGTCCAGTTTTTAACATTTCAGTTCGATTTATTTTAATTATCCTTGTTGTTAAAATTCGATCAATTTATTAATTAATTGGTAAATTTTTACAAATTAATAAGTTCTAAAATAAATCGATTAATTTTTATTTAACAAATATTTTTTTCAATAAAATTTCAAAGAATTTTGATAAGTAAATATAATCTCTTTCAGTTATATTTCAAAATTTTTAATTTTATTTAATTATTGATCGATTTTAGGACGAGCTAATATCAGTTAAACTTCTTAAACCTTAAACTTTTTATCTTATCAGTTTAACTTTCAGTTAAGTTTTTAAAATATTGCCAATAACTATCGGTAAGGTTTTGAGTACTTCCCCAGATCTTTTGATTATACTTGAGCTTGATTTGAGGTGTAATTCACATTAAATATTTTTCAAATTTTGGATTATAGTTTAAATTTTGAATTTTAGATTAGTTTAAAAGTGTGAAAATACCAACCCTACTGCGAAGTAGCCAATAAAGAAGATGAGAGGTTTTAAGAAGAATAGGGTCAATGGTAGAACGAAGAATTTGAAGTTTAGGGCTTCATGTCTAATTCGGCACGGTCATAAGGTTCATAAAGTGTGATTGTTCTTTGAACCTTATGAGAAAAAAAATATTATAAATTAATGTGAATATATTAATTATTTAAAACACATAAAATCTGATTAATTATTTGAGAATATAATTATTTCATACTATTTTCTTCTCTTAAATGTATACATAACTCTCATTTCAACAACTTCACTTTCAGATAAGAACGATATTTATTTAAGCATCAGATCCAAAAGGAGCTTTCTTGTCTTCTCTTCTCGTTTGGAATCCTTGGCTTCGTATACTCTTCAACGGGACAAAGTTATCAGAATCTGTGATCGCATCAAACCCATACCTTGGATTTATTCGCTCGTTCTAAGTAAGAATCTAGCTCGCATGCAACTCTACTCTATATGCTAATTTCCGTATTAATTAAGTTAGAATTTTAAAATTCTTGTTTAGATGGTTTCTACTTGATGTTTCTTATATTTCTTGCTTGGAAATTTATCTTTTCCAAGTCTAGTGCCGGTCGTTTCTATAAAGCTAGTCATGTCTGAATGATTAAGCACAGAGGATAAGAGAGAGTAACGAAATATTCTTTTATACAGATATGATTTCTATGAACGTAAACTAAGTAGACAAATTTGACATTTTACATACAATGTAACTTTAGATATTTAATGCATGGAAGACCAAGACTGGGATCACATAAAATAAGCTACCGGTGAAGAGACTATGAACATTAAGTGGAAGAATTGTTAAAATGTCTAACTCACTTCCAAAAGTTAGTTTGAGAAGGAAAGTTTGCACACTATTATAAATGACTGAATGTACTCACACTTGTCTGATGTGAGATTCTTAACACACCCACCTCAACTCAAAGTAGAGCTGAAAATTTGCTAGACATATTGGGCAAAGGGATAGAGCTAAGCACCGTCCTAAATTATCAAGATAAACAGGCTCTGATATCACATTGAAAGACCTAACTCATCCTTAAAAACTAGCTTGAAAGGTGAGGTTTGCATATTATTATAAACCACTGAATACAATCACAGGTTTCTGTCGTGAAATCCTTTTTTTTTTTTGTTGCTCACGAGGTATTCTAGGAGGGTCCCAACTATGGGAACACACCTTTAAGCCATCCACACTCAGAATAATCCCCGCTCGAATCGGGTGGATCCCTTACGGGAGGCAAAGCTCTGACCTTAAGTTTTAAACGGCTGCATACATAAGGGTAGTTCAAACTCATGATCTCACTTAAGCCAGAAGAATCCCTTTTCAACTCGCCTGACGTTAACTAAAAAGCATGATTTGGTTTTTGACAAGAAACTTGCTTTTGTGTGTCTACCTAAAACTACGTTCGGCGTCTCAAAATTCCATGCAATGACGTGAAAGTTCCTTTGTTTCTGTTCTCCCATTCTGAACGTGCATGTGATGTGGTCTCTAATTCATCAGAGATCAGAGAAAAAAAGATCGGCCTATTCAAGGAACAGCAGTTGCCAATGTTGATTTCAGAAGATGGTCAAATTTTGATAATGCGAAAATGTCTAATTTTTCTTCGTCCACGTATAAATATCTCCTTTGTTATTGAATTTCCACATTGTCAAATACAGAGGGCATGACTCTTGAGTCAAAATTGTTCAATTGAAAACTCTTTACTTAGTCAAAAATATTATACAGTAAACAATCGGTTAAAAGTCACCAAGTTGGAAATTAAGTGAGTGAAGATAATAAAAAGAGAGAGTCAACACAGGAATTATGAGATCGAATCAAACCCCTACATTTATGCCGAATGAATAAGACATTTCTACGTAAGAAGTAAGTAAATGCACAACCTATAGGCTACCAGGAGTAGTTGAAATAGTGAAGTTAATTTAAGAAATCGAGGTTCAGATTGTAGGTCAAAGCTTCGTGTTTTAGTTTTAGAGTTAAATTTGCTGACTCTTATGATTTGATATGTTATGAATATGTTTTTAAATTTTTAAAAATTATTAATAACTCCTCAATAATTTTGATTTTCATAGTTGGAATTTAATGTTTAAGGATCTTACGAACATTGGCACAATTATTGATGCAAATGAAGGGGGATTGGGGTTGAATTAAATAATTAATGAATCAAAAGGACTTTAGGTTAATTAATTAAAAAATATACAAATTTTATATAGCAAAACCAGTGACCAGGAGCCAAAATTTGACCATATATATAATTTAAGATAGTTTTACCAAACACGGCATGGAAAAATTGTGTTTCATCTGTAAATAATTGTTGCTCAGATTTGAAAACGCTGTACACAAACCTCATGTTTAACCTATCCTTCTTGGTTTCTTTTTTTTAATTTTGGTCCAAAGTTGACATATAGAGTGTGGTGTATGGTTTAATTTTAATTTTTAATGTGTTTTTCGTTTGACTTAAAGGGTTTTGCTTGTGTAGTTTTGCGTTTAATATAGGTTTTCAGTAAAGTACACGAAAGTACAATAATGAAATATTGTGCGGGACGAAATGAAAGCACATGCACATAGTGTTTTAACCCATTTATGAAGTATTATAAAAAGCTATATAAAATTAGTAACACTTATTCTTAATTTATCAAAATATGTTTCTTATAAAAATACTAGAGTTACTTACAAAAAAATTTCAAACTTTGATTAATTTTGCAATTACATCCCGAATTTTAAAAAGAGAATTAAATATTCAAACTTTCAATTTTTTCAATTCTAATGTAACCCTAATGTCTTCGTTAACTTTGTTGATGTGATTTACCATATGTTCTAAAAATTTTAATTATTAATACACGTCAGCCAAAATTAACATAACTAATGAAGATTAATGAAATAATGTTGTTTAATTATATAACTAAAATGATGTCGTTTCAGAAAAATAAAATTCCTAAATCAGTTTACGATGTTTAATCCCTAAGCACTTCATTTAATCCCTCAGCCTTTCGTTTTTAACACTGTGATGCGATAGTGACTTGGAACGTCAGGAGAACGCATAGATTAAAAACTGAAAAAGAAGGGTTGAGCGATTAAACGAAAATCTAAGGGATTAAATGGTGCAAATTGATTTAGAGATTTCATTTTTTTGAAATGATGTCATTTTAATTATATGATTGAATGATATCGGTTTATTAATCTTCATTAGTTGTGTTAATTTTAGCTGACGTATATTAATAGTTAAGGTTTCTAAAATACGTGACAAGTCTTGTCAGCAAAGTTAACGGAGACATTAACATGGGTTTATAATTTTAAAAAAATTCAAAATTTAAGCATTCGATTGTTACTTTTTAACATCCAAACTATAATTACAAAGTTGATCAAAGTTTAAGACTGTTTTTTAATTAACCCAAGATACTAATCATTTCTTACAACTAAATGGCAATTAAATTTTCATAATGTGAAACAAAAATGTTTCTTACTAGCAGTCAACTAACTACGCCAAATAATATTAAAAAGTGAGTTATACTAATAAAAATGTATGGAGAAAACTAAACCTATTTTCTTTTTTTTTTTAAACAAAACAACTTCATTAAAGAAACCGAGAAAACTCAACCATAGGAGAGGCATCTAACCCCAAGCCAACAGGCTTTACCCTATTACACCCGAACCTAGAGCCTCTTCAGAGTTGAGAACAAGCGACGAAGCATCAATAGAAATAACAGAATCAAGACAGCTGGGAATAGAAGTCCACACCAATCGATTTGCATGTAATAGGGCCACCCGAGCTAGCAGATGAGCAGCCTTATTGGCATTCCAAGAAGTCCAATGGAAGGACAAAGAATGGAAATTATTCTTAAAAGAAAGACAATCCGCCAAAACTGTACCTACCTCAAGCAGATTAATAGAAGAGTTGTTTAGATGATTAATAGCTTCAAAACAATCAGACTCAATAATAATCTTATCCAAACGTTGATCCTTAAGCCAAGAAAGAGCTTCCTTAATGGAAATGGCTTCTGCAAAATAAGCATCCACACAACCAGGGATATGACCCGACAGAGCCCGAACAAACCGACCCTGATCATCCCGCAAGACAGCACCAAAACTCGATCTATTTTCTCCTCCCGACACCGAGGCATCAACATTACACTTCAACCACCCCTTATCAGGCACACACCAAGTTAGACAATGAGAAAGAGATCTATCAGTAACCTGCAGTCGACCAAAAGCACAATTTGCTTCTTTCCAATTCGCAAGAAACTCATTAGCAAAATAGACAATAACAGTCGGAGAAGAATCCTTCTGCTCCCAACACAGCAAATTACGGTGGAACCAGAGGCTCCAACAAATCACAAAAAACCGATGTTCCAAAACAACGTTCTGACCAACTAAACCCGAAAAGATACAGCTTTTAATATCATCACCCTGCAGATTAATACATGCAATACTCCATACTTGTCGAGCAAATGGGCAGGTGAGCAACACATGGTCCATAGTTTCTACCAGACCGCATCTAAGACAAGAAGCATCAAGAGGTACACCCCTGGCTAACAGTCGCTGCTTACAGGGGACAAAGTCGCGCAATAACCTCCACAAGAAATCCTTGATCTTCGGGGGAAGGGGAGCATTCCAGAGGGAATTCCAGTTGCCATCAACCATAAAAGAAGAAATAGACGAAAACTGACTAGTAGCAATCCTATACCCTGATTTAACACTATAGACACCATCCCTAGTAAAATGCCAGCAGAAACTATCAGAGGGCAAAGACGGTGAAATAGGGATTTTGAAGACATGCAGAGCATCATCTGGGGTTAAAATGTCGTTAACAAAAGAAGAGTCCCACTCCGAATTATCCGAAGTGAAAAGATCACTAACCTTCAAATCCTCCATACCAGGCAGCGGACCAGAACGCACAAAAAATCCATCGTCACAATTCAGCCAGGGATCGTTAAAGACCGAAATTGAACTACCGTCACCCACCCTCCAACGAGCTCCTTTCCCCAGCAATTGTTGGGCGGAGAAAATGCTCCTCCAAATAAAGCTAGGGTTTCGACCTTCACTAGCTTGCAGAAAGGTACAATTGGGGAAATACCGCGCTTTAAACAGCTTGCTCGGTAGCGAAGTCGGATGGGACAAGAATCGCCAACCCTGCTTACACAACATCGCAAGATTGAAACAATATAAATCCCTAAAACCCATACCTCCCATCTTCTTCGGAGTGCAAAGCCTTTCCCATTTGGCCCAGTGAAGAGTAGATCGATTACCAGAAGAGGATCCCCACCAGTAGGCATTCATCATTCTATGTAAATCGTCACAGACACCTTGAGGGAGGAGGAAGACGCTCATACA
>JANVCQ010000232.1:3204789-3228965 GCA_025531925.1 Erythroxylum plowmanianum
ATACCTTAGATAAATAAAGAAGAGGAGGCCTACGGGCACTATTCTGGAGCATTCATACTTTTCTATTATTGTTGTCTCTCACTCATTTGATGGACCAACAAAATACAATTGTTAAAACTCCATGGTCCTCCGCCCAGCATTCTCCGAAGGTCAACCACATGAAAAAACTGGAAAAGATATAGACCCTCCCCGAAAGGTTTGATCGAACAACCTTTGATAGGGCGCCATATGTTGAGAAGGGTCCTCTCCATAGCCTCAAAGTTGACATTACGTTCCCCCAAAAAACGACCTAACAAACTCAGATTATAATCTATACCACCCCCTTCAATATCCGAAACCTTAACCACCAGCTCAGCGTCTTTTTTCTCTCGTATGGATAGCCTCTGAAATTCAGGTTCTATGATTAACCAAGAGAAAACACCACGAAACCAACGAAGACAGAAGCAATAAAACTAGCAAGACAGAAACATGCACGACGACATGACAAAACTTGCACCCTTAAAGAAAAGCGGGCAAGACTAATTTGTCACTCTCCATTTTTGTTATTAGTAATAATACTAAACCTATTTTCTAATTTATCAATTACAATGTCAACATTAAATCCATAGCTTACTCGTATGACGTTACTTAATACCCCGAATAGTCGAGATCTGGCGAGTGCTTATTATGGGTCATTATTACCGTAAATAACACTATAATATTCCATCACTTGCAAAAAGTCTAAAGATATAGGGAAGATGCAGATTCTGACATTAAGAAAAAGAAAAATTACTGAATAAACCACTTATTTTTTGGTTGTATTTTTTAGTTTTTAGTTTTTATTTTAAATAAAAAATTTATTTAGCTGTTAATGTAAACATAACTATATTTTTATCACTGATAATAATTACATATTAGATAAAACTTAAAATAAATTATGTTTATTTAAATGATTTTACTTTTAGTCTCTTATATAATATTTATTAACAAATTATTAATGAAAATTATTTTATTTATTAAACTAAATAATTTAAAATTATTTTTATTTGTATATTAATATTTTTAAATATATTTTAATTATTAAATCATATATTTTGAAGATATTTCATATTTAATTACATTTAATAGTTATTATTTAATTTAATTTAAATACAAAAATTAAATAAAATCATTAAGTAAAATTAAATTATTCATAATTAATTTTAGTCAATAAAATATAATATTAAATTAAATTATTCATATTTATATTAAAATTAATATATTAAATAAGTAAACCATATTTGAAAAAAAGAGAAGCAGAAAACAAAAATTACTATTTATAGTTTTCTTAATTTTTAAAAACTGAAAAAATCAAGGCCAAAATCAGAAACTAAAATTTTTTCCTTGAACTTGAAAATAAAGAAAATAAAATAAAGAAGTAAACAAACACATCCTAATTATCGTTGCCCCTCAAACTTGATTTAGCCAATAAAGTGAAAGCTCAACAAGTACTATAAATAAGCATATGTGGACTAATTCTTAAAATTTTTACAAAAATTTATGTGAGTTTTTAAATATTTTTTAATTTATAAGCTAATTTTTAACGTTAAAATAGCTCTTATTTTATATAATTTAATAATAAAATTTAAATTTTTATTGTATAAATAAGCTCTTATTTCCATTGTACACTAACTTTGATATTATTTATTTGGAAAATTATATTATAAATTGATGTATAACCATGAAAATTTTAGAGACTTATTTAACTATTTTTTGAGAATTTCCAAAAGTCGATTAATACCTTTTTAAACTCTCGTCTCTATCATCATATATCTTTTCTAAACTCTCGCCTCTATCATCATATATCTTGAGAGCAAGGCTTGTCTGCATTATTTTCCTTCTGTTACATGTGCAATGGCTGAAAGGATCTAAACCTAAATTACGTGTGTTTCAGGAAATATTCAACGTATGAAAGGCGTGAACGATACAACGCTGTGAAAGTCAACTTCACAGCATTTTTTATTTTTTATAAACAGTTCAAAATTCGAGGTAAACATTTTAAAATTAAATTAAAATTGAAAATTGAAAATTAACAAAATATCGGATTATGAAATCTAAATCCGGATTCAATGTAAAACTTTTTAAAAAGTTATTTTAACAGGAGTTTTTTTTTTGTTACAAGGGAATAAGGTACAGAAAATTAAAACTAGTTAGCCGCCAGCTCTCCGATACTAAGTTCTTTATTTGTTCCGAAGGAGGAGCGCCATAATGGACACTGGAGGTTCCGGAAGATAACGTATCCCTGGGCTGGTACGAACAGCGAGAATTGCCAGAAAGTTTGCACATTAATTCCCTTCGCGTGGCATGTGTTAGAGTTGTAGTTCCCAATCTTATTGGAGTAATTCCCTGATATCTGCCAATAAAGAAAAATTCTTAGTAAGATCATATAGTGCAGAATAAAGGATATTAATCACTTCAAGAGAGTCCGTTTTGATAAATGACTCGTCGATACCCCATGACCCACGCCAATAAGAGTCCCGAGTGGAATCCCTAAAGTTCTGCAATTTGCGATGATTCGCTTCCAATTCGTTGTATAAATCCACCGCACCGTTGGCCGTTGATAGCAGTGTAGGGAAAGAGGAGTTGGTGATTGGGTGAATTCCACTACGAACCTGATGTCATATTGCATGGTGAACACTCGCTCGTACCTTCATTTTGACTAATTTGAGGGGAAAGATGGCATGACACGAAAATGCTCAACTTGCAGAAGTGATGGAGCTGAACTAAATTCGTATGCATCTCAAACTTGTGATTATTCCTTTTGAGAATTCGCTGGAGTTGGCATATGGTACTCTAGTCGAGTGGGGTGATGGAAGTTCCTATTCTTGCTTCTTCTTTCTTTTAATAATGACGAACTTCACACAAAGAAACAAGAAGTCTATCTACAAAACACACGAATTTGATCTCCAGATGCAAGAGGACTATTGTTAAGAGAACATCGCACCTCAATACAAGAAAAATAAAAATTGACGTTGAAAAAATAACGACAAAAAATAAACCGTTACAAATTATCGACGATTTTAATTTGTCCGTCGAAAAATTTGACGAGAAAAATAATTTATTAAAAAGAGACACAAAAATAAAGTGAATTATATTAAACAAATATGGCATATAATTTATTGTTTTAAAGTTTTTATGATGTCGTAGTTATATATAAACATTTTATTTTAATACATCATTTACTAACAAATTATTTAAGTTTGTAATTTACGAGTTAGTAAATATATAAAAAAAATAAATATGTATTACAAAGAACTTTATTATAAAAAGAAAAGGTAGATTATTGTAATTTTTAATTTCAATATTTATAATACAGAGGTTCTTATATATTTTTATGATATTATTTAATTATCATACAATTATTTTTTACGGTATTCTTTAACCTTTTTGTTAATTTATGATGAAATATAATTAAATTTTATTTGATAATTAAATAATATTATAAAATAAATAATAATTTTTAAAATATAAATATATATCTAACCCAGAAGAAAAATGACCCAATGAATTTTGTAACAAAACATCAAAAGAAAAACCCATCAGCCCAATGTATGGGCTCGTCATGGGCTTACATTTAAGTTGACTTTATTGTAAAAAGGTAATAATAACGGTAGAGCTTCTTTACAACGGTCACATTTCATTTCAAATTTGAACGTTCCGAAAACACTATACACACACACACACAGAGGGAAAGGTACAGGGAAAATTTGTTCTGTTTCTTCTTCAAACTTTCAGAGCATTCTTGCTGCGAGACAAAGGGCTTTCTGTTTGAATTTCGCTCCCGATTTTTAATGGAAGATTTGCAATTTAACAGTCCTTACCAAAACCCGGAAACGCAATTCCTCAACTCTTCTGCTTCTAGGGCTTTTGAATGGGAGAAAGATGAGAAACTGGACCAAGTAAGCAAAGACTCTGTCCGGGATGAAGATATGGGTTCTTTGGTTGATTCTATGCTTTGTGATTCCAGTTCACGATTAGTTCCATCTGGGTTTTCGAGACTGAATTGTACAGGTCAGCAAGTCTGGAGCTTTAATGCGTATCTGTATCTGAATAAAGTCCGCTCTTTGATTGATTGCTGCGAAAACTATAGAAATAAAGGATGTTGTTTCTTTATCTTTTGTAAAAAGAAAATCCGTACTAATTGACTTTATATTAGCTGATCTTGATTCTTTAATTCATGCATCTGATCTTATGCTGACTAGTCTTTGATTCTGGTTATCATAAACCAAATGAAAAAGATGCCTCTTCTATATGAGTTGCAATCGTGCTTAATTCAAAGGAAAATGAAAAAAGAAAACTCTTCTTGATGATTGATAATAGGTTCACGCTATCGCGTCCGGTGAAGCTCTCTGAAAGAAACTATTGTTGGCTGAATTGCTGCATTTTAATGTTTGCTTGAACCAGATGATCTTGTGGTGTTTGTAAATGCTGGAGGTGAGGCCTCAATGGTACAAGATTCCAGCGTGCGAATTGTTGATGACAAGAATTACATAGGAGGGGCAGTTTTCCGAACCAATGAGGATATTCATGATTCTGGAGATTACCCAAGTATCTATCAGTCCGCAAGATTGGGGAACTTCAGTTATCAGTTCCAAGATGTTCCTGCTGGAGACTATTTTGTTGATCTTCACTTCGCGGAGATAATAAACACAAATGGGCCTAAAGGAATGAGAGTTTTTGATGTATTTATACAGGGAGAAAAGGCAAGCCAATCAACTTGAAACACTTTCTTCTCACGCTTTTTGTTTTGGATAGGTGTAAGCAGTCACTTACTGGCTAGTTATTCTGCGCAGTTGTTATCAGAATTTGATATCTTCTCCATTGTTGGAGCAAATAGACCACTTCAGTTAGTTGACTCGAGAGTCAGAGTGAAAGAGGACGGAGTAATAGTGATAAATTTTGAAGGGATCAATGGAAGCCCTCTTGTCAGTGGGATCTGCATAAGGAAAGCACCTGAAGTGTCAGGTATGCCATTTTTCTTATATTTAAATTCATCATATTGAAACACTTAGAATCAACCTTACCATATTAGTAAATGAATACAGTTCCTCAGCTGCCACAAGAATACCTCAAATGCAACAATTGTGCTGCTGAGATAGAAGTTTCCTCTGCTCAGGTTAGTTGTAGCTTGCATAAGGATCTCAGTTTCTCGAAGATATTTACTTAAGGGATATGTCTATTTCGTACCTCGCAGAAAAAACTAATGCGAACAAAAGCTACAGATAAATATGAAAAGAAGATACAAGAGCTCACCGCTGAATGCCAACGCAAGACAAACGAATGCCATGAAGCTTGGATGTCACTGACTGCAGCAAATGACCAGCTAGAGAAGGTCAGAATGGAACTTGACAACAAGACCTTCCAGACACGGTCTTTGGGTAATTTCCAGAGCACCAATATTATTAAATTTCTTTCCTAACAGCATCATAAGCTGTATGTTTGATACCAAAAGAATTACAGAAGATAGACTGCTCAAAAGACATGCCTAGTAGTGCATTGATTACATAATCAGTTTCCTAGGAATTGCCTTTTGCAATTGTTTAAATTAGCTAACTTCTACTTTCTTCACAATCTTTGTTGCTGGTACTTAGAAATGGCTTTTTTCTTCCTTCCCTGGCAGACCAAACCGTGGGAAAACAAGCTGAAAGTCTGAGGGATATCACCAGCAAGTATGACCGTGATAAAAAATTCTGGGCAGAAGCAGTCAACAGTTTACAAGAAAAAATCAAGGCATGCAACTTCTTATTCCTTCTCACTGAACTAACTCTCTGCAAATGTTTCCTTCTACATTGTCTGTTACCAACCTGAACATTTAACTTTATACTGTATTTGAGGCCAGATTATGAAAGAAGAGCATGCTCAGCTCTCTCGTGAGGCACACGATTGTGCGGATTCGATACCCGAGCTGTATAAAATGATTGAAGGAGTCCAGGCACTTGGTATGTTTGGATTTTTTCTGTAGTTGGCCTGTTCTCCACCATCCTGCCATGTTTTTGTACGGACTGATGGCATTAACTTTGCAGTTGCACAGTGTGAGGATCTCAAGGTCAAGTATAGCGCAGAGCATGCGAAGAGAAAAGAGTTATATAACCAAATTCAGGAGACTAAAGGTTTGTATTCTTCCCCTTCCATAGGTGTTTTAGAAGTTCATTTACTGCATTAAGGAAAGAGTTTGAATAAAAGAAGCATTCATTGTCTATCTTTATGGAATATCAGGCAATATTAGGGTCTTCTGCCGGTGTCGCCCATTAAATAAGGAGGAAATCTCAGCAGGATGTGGAACAGTTGTTGACTTTGACGGAGCAAAGGATGGAGATCTTGGGATAATAACAGGTGGCTCAACCAGAAAGAATTTTAAATTTGATCAGGTTTATACACCAAGAGATAATCAAGGTAATCATAAGACTAGCATAATGTTGATCATTCATAATCATTACTTATGCTTAGTGCTTTTATTGTTTAGATTGGCTAAACCAAAACTTTGATCTTTCCCCTGATAGTTGATGTGTTTGCGGATGCCTCGCCAATGGTGGTCTCAGTACTGGATGGATACAATGTTTGTATATTTGCATACGGTCAAACAGGAACGGGGAAGACTTTTACAATGGAAGGTACTGAGGAAAACAGGGGAGTCAATTATAGGACTCTTGAGCTATTATTTCAAATTGCCAGGGAAAGGAGTGAAACTTTTACATATGACATACATGTTAGTGTGCTTGAAGTCTACAACGAACAAATTAGAGACTTACTGGCTACATCACCAGCCTCAAAGAAGTAAGCTTCTGTACCTCCTTGTTCAGAATTTAACTTTAGCTATTGGATGAAATCAACAAACTGAAAGGTGATTCCAGAACTTAACACACAATCTTCCTTGTGTATTTGTAGGTTGGAGATCAAACAATCTTCTGAAGGGTTTCGTCATGTTCCGGGAATCGTAGAAGCTAAAGTAAATAACATCAATGAAGTCTGGAATGTGCTGCAAGCTGGAAGTAACGCTAGAGCTGTAGGATCCAATAATGTCAATGAACACAGCAGCAGATCACATTGGTATTATTAAGCTGAACTAGTGGATTCTCCATTTGTTTCACAATGTATGTTTCCTCCTGTCCTAGATTTGTTTTTGATTGTTTACTTGTCCCATTTGAACCAGCATGCTCTGTGTAATGGTAAGAGCAAAGAATTTGATGAATGGCGAGTGTACCAAAAGCAAACTCTGGCTTGTAGATTTGGCAGGGAGTGAGAGGCTGGCAAAAACAGATGTGCAAGGGGAACGACTGAAGGAGGCTCAAAATATCAACAGATCTCTTTCTGCTCTTGGAGATGTTATATATGCCTTGGCAACAAAAAATAATCACATCCCGTACAGGTGAATGATAATTTTTTGGCTTCTTCACTGATACTAAAAGGAGGATCCATTTTATATCCATATGATAACAAGCTGTATTGTTTGATTTCAGGAATTCTAAGTTGACACATTTACTTCAAGATTCATTAGGTAAGTAAAGACATGTTATGAGTACATCTGCCCAGTTGCATACAGTGGAGAGTTTTCTGGATTGGCTAACCTTTAATTCTGAGCTTTGCAGGAGGTGACTCCAAAACTCTAATGTTTGTGCAAATTAGCCCTTCAGAGCGGGACTTGAGTGAGACAGTGAGCTCATTGAACTTCGCAACTCGTGTTAGAGGGGTGGAATTAGGTCCTGCAAGGAGGCAGGTTGATACAGCTGAGCTTCAGAAGTTGAAAGTAATGGTATGATTAGTGATTCCTCATTGGTGCATCTATCATTATTAATGAACTAAGGTTGGAATTGTAACAATTTGTTTGATGCACAAAAGCTGGAAAAAGTACGCCAAGAATCGAGATCCAAAGATGAATCGCTAAGGAAGCTAGAAGAATCGCTACAGAACGTAGAGAACAAGGCCAAAGGAAAAGATAACGTCTACAAGATCCAGCAAGAGAAGATCAAAGAACTGGAAGGCCAGCTAGAAATGAAGACCAACTTGCATGGTCAGTCAGAAAAGCAAGTCTCACAACTTTCAGATAGATTGAAGGGAAGGGAAGAGACATGCTATGGCCTCCAGCAAAAGGTAGCTTTTTTATTAATCAAACAATGTAAATTATGATGCTTATATGTTCCTACTTAACAATAATTGAATCTCTGGAAAAGATCAAGGAACTAGAGACCAAGCTTAGAGAACGACAACAATCAGAATCTGCGTTGTTTCAACAGAAGGTCTTTATCTCAATCACTTTTGCTCATAAAGTTTCTATAGTTTCCATTTGTTATGTTGAGGATATATCTAAAGCATCCAATGTTATCACCTTAAACCAGGTCAAAGAGCTTGAAAACAAACTGGTAGAGCAAATGCAAGAGTCAGAGTCTCAGTCTCTTCTTCTCCAACACAAGGTTCTGAATGCTTAAGCATGGAAAATACTTTTGAAAGAGAGAAGTTCAAGAAGATGACATAATAATGTTCTTCAGATACTTACTTACTCTTCTCTTCCAGGTTAAAGATCTTGAGAAAAAGCTCAAAGAGCAAGAACAGAACTCGGAAACATTGTCACTCCGCCAGAAGGTTTATATTTATATTTTTGACTTGTATATTCGAAGTTTTACAATTTCCTAAATTACGAGCGTGTACAATTGATTCCTGTTGTGGCAGATTATGGAGCTGCAAGCTAAACTAGCAGAGCAAGAGAAACAGTTTCAGTGTTTACAGAGTTCTGATATTGCTGAAGTCACAAAAGCTACTCCTATTGAAGGAAAAGCTCGTGTGAAAGATGATGAAATAATGGTTGACGTTGAGGCTCATATCCTCAGGAATGCGAACTCAATGACTCGTCCTCGGAGTCAGGGGTCCACATTGCCAAGAACAAGTGATACACTTGGAGCCATTGGAAAGAAAAGACATTCAAGAAGTGCAGAAACAGAGAACAATATCGCCATACCTACGGCTTACATGGGTAGGAAATCTGATCCTCCAAAGGTTGCAAGGACTTTGAGGACAACAAAGCCAACAACCATAGGTGTTCAGGTCCCATTGACGACTCACAAGCGGCTTATCAGAGATCAGGGACAAGTCATCAAGGAGAGGGATGCTAAGAAAAAGATATGGTCTAGGTAGTAAGTATTGACAGAAAACAGTTCAAAGAATCACAAAGAGTATACCACTCTTTATTTGTTAATCGTTCACCTACTACTAACTACTTGTATCAATTGTTTCTCTGTGCTAAATGAAACGAAATCAACTTAATAGGAATGACTTCAGATGTTTACAGGATAAAGATTTGATTTCAACTTAGAAATGTTTCTGCTATTGTTTTGCATGTGTGAAACATGTCACTGAATCCAGCCAATCATCAATCTTGATGCTTAAAAGATGAGGTAACTGTTATCTTGGCGACTTTCTACCAAAAAAGAATATGAATTCTGATCGAAAGTGGTGGAAAGCGTAGAGCTTTAAGCTTCTTCTAGCACGATGACCAGTTTCTTTGGAAAAAAGAAAAAATTAAAAAACCATCAGACGAGTTCTGTCTGTTGCATACAAAACTTAAGACCTCGGTATCAGCAAGAACTTGTTTGTACATGTGATTGCTAACTATTGCTTAGTCTTCGACTCAGTATGATTCTGTTCCTTCCTAATTAAGTCTTTGTTCAGATGTTACTTGCACAAGGGAAAGAAGATGAAATATTGTGGGAAAAAGAGGAGAAAAGAATGGAAGATAAATGAGATTTTCTTTCCTCTGTTTGCTTTTTTAAGTTATTAAAGAAGGGAATTGAAACTTATATTGGTAATTTATATATATTGGGATTCTCTTGTCTTAAATTTTTCCTCCTTTCTCACCAATTTGAGGGGAAATATATTTGGTTTAAATTTTCGTCAGTTTCCTCTCAATTCTCTCACTTTCCCTCTGCTTATTTTTGTTCAAACGGTAGAAACCAAGAGAAGTTCAATTCTCTTCCTTTCTTTTCTCTTGCTTTCCTTCAATCCAAACAAAGACTAAGAGAATCACTCCTATTTTTAATCAGTTTTAAATATTTTTAAATCACAATATAACAATACAAAATATTTATTCAAAAAAAAAGATATAATGGATAAAAATAGAAAAAAAACTTCCAATCGTAACTCATCTATTTTACTTATAAATAATCTTATTTTTAATAGTTAAAATAAACAAACTAATTTTAAAAAATTTGAATAATCACTTAATAATTAGATAATTTATAAATAAATCTTAGTTATATAAAATTTATTAATAAAGTTCTTATAAATTTTATTATTATCTGCAAAAACTTGTGACGTTATTATTTAATTTTGTTTACAAAATTTATTTTGTAAATAAATATTCAGATTAAAGTTTAACATATAAATATCAAAATATTAAGAATTTGTCTTTTTTTCTGTAAGTTTAAAAGGTAAATTTGCAACTTCATTTTTTAAATTATATATTTAAAAAGTTTAAAATTTTGACTAAAAAATAAAATAAAAATTAATGCAAAAAACAAGGGAAAATTGACCTTATACTGTGGATCTCTGTTTATGTCCATTGTTTAATAAAAAGTCATATCTGGAGTTGGACACTGTGGGACAAATATGGCTCAGGCCAGGCTTCCTTCGGTTAAAGCCTGCTTTTAATACGATAGTCAGAAACAAGGCGTTGCTAATAGACAAATTAGTCACTGTTTCCCCTTTTCTTGGTTTAAAACATATAATTTATAAATTAATATTAATATTTATTAATTACCAACTGAAAATTTTAGGATATAAAAAGATTTAGTCTAATTAAGACTCAGATTAATTTGATTATTTTTAATTTTAAAAATAATAACATCAATAACGTCCAAACTTAAACTTGATTAAATTCGGATTAAATTAATATTTTATTCAAAATAATATTTTATTTAATATATTTAAAATTCGTGCCCAGACAATTAGAAAATTGAAAAAAATGCTTAATTTCGGTTCGAAACCGATTAAATTGATTGAACTAGTTAAATTCGGAGCAGATCGTGGTAAGTCTAGAAAAAAAAATAATCTCTATTAACACCTGGCCTAATTGCACATAACTGATGAAATTGTTCATCAGTAAAGTCAATATAACGTCTGAACTTGATTAAATTTGGATTAAATTTTATTATTTTTAATTTTAAAATAATGATGTTTTATTTAATATATTTAAAATTCGTGCCTATATTAAAAAATTGAAAAAAAGCTCAATTTCGGTTCAAATTTTATTAAATCGATTGAACCAGTTAAATTCGGAGCAGATCGTGGAAAGCCTAGAAAAAAAAAATCTAATTTAACACCTGGCCTAATTGCACATAACTGATGAAATTGATCAGTTTCAAATCAGAAGAAATGAGGAACTGGTTGCACTAGAGGCTAAAAACCGAAATGATGAGGTCTGTGGGTGGGGTTTGGTGGAAGGTGTGGGGATTGGTTTTGGTTTTGGTTTTTGTTTTCTTTTTGATTTTTGGATCCCAAGAAAACTAGAGGAGGCCGAAAAGGGTGATGGAATTGGAAAGTGAAAGCAATTTCCTCGTTTACTCGTTTTAGGGTTATTCAATCCACTTTCACTACACTACAAAACCCTAAGCCCCTGATTTCAGACAGACACATACGTTATATACATATGTGATGATGACAATGTTGTCTCCTTTAACATATAATCTCTTAAATTAAAAACCTTTTAAATGAAAGCAAGTGCTATTAATTAATATGAAATTGTAATTAAAAAACTATATACCCCTTATAAAAATTATTATTTCTTTTCAAATTAGTATGAATCCGACTTCATTTCTGGTAGCGTACAGAATCTGAACATTGGGGGTGTGTCATGAGCTTCTCGTAGATTATAAGTTGGTGAAAGAAATGACAGTTAAGAACAGCCACACAAAACCAGCCGAAACAAAAGCTTTCTATATCGTAAGTGGCAAAAAGTCCCCTTCACGTTAATCACGCAACAACCCTCATCTTCTCCATCACTTCCTTACCAGTGGTTTTGTCCACACACACACACACACACACATGTACACACACATAAATATATCAGATTAAAAGACGATTATCATAGTCAAATGTATATGTTTGAAGGAATAAAAAATGATTTCCTAGCTTTTTTAACAAGTATAAAATAACTTCATTGGGAAAGCTCCTAGTTTTCAAGATGATCAGTGTCCCTAGCTCTTCAGGACAACCCTGCCCTACATGGGACGATATTACGGAGAACATAGACAGCCCCAAAAGAAAGCTATATATCCATGTTTGTATAAGAAAAATGTGAGGGAACTAGTTCTTTGGCAAAGGCATGTAGCTAACAACTTTTTTTTTTCCTTTAATACCTGAAAATTGCAACTTAAACTCTTAACTTGTATACTTATGATCATATATAAAACACCGAACATAATGTCAATAAAAAATGGTAAATCTCAAATTGTATCTGGTTGTTCTCTGATTTAAAAATATTAAAAACCCAGTAAAAATAAGGATAGTTTGTTGTTGTCATGGTATTATTTATGACAACAACAATTTAGTATAAATCTCACTGATACGCATAATTTAGAGAGCTTTATACCTGACTATTAGAGATTGTTTCTAATTTTAAAAGTTACTGAACAACCAGATATAAGTAGTTAATTGATTTTCCTTTTGTAGTATGGGAATGGATAAACACAAATATATTTCAAAAATAAAGAAACCAAACTGTAATGGATGAAATGAGTCTCGCATGGATATATTCATGATGTCTTAACTCTAATATTGAGATTTGATGTGAGAATTTATATGCCTAATAAAATGAAACAGTGACTATCATAGGGGTGCTTAACTCTACTCTTTTGTTCAACCCATGTTAGATCGATCTCTCCACTACTTCAATACTCATAAATCAAATAAAAAGGTATAATATCACATTTGGGTTCATGGTTTAGGGTTTTAAATTATGATTCACAATCGTAATTACAATTCTATTTTCTCATGATTATGTTTATGTCACTCTTAATTTACCATTTAAACACAAGATAACATATCGAGAATGATTTGGTCATCCTTAATTAAAAGCTGAAGAAAGACAATGTTTTTGATACAGAATACAACTAAACCCTAAAAAGAAAGCCCTTTTCAGATGCATGCCAATCTCTTCTTTTTCAAATTCTCTATTATTCATTTGTTCAAATGTTTGACAGTGGTATACTATCATTCATTACACTTTCAAACCACCACTTTTTCAGACACCACCAAATCACACCATGGAACTAATTATTACAAAGGGCCTTAGGCAGGAACAGTTAGCCTTGATGATGTAGAGAAGAAAATAAGAGAGAAAGGGTAAAGACAGATACATAGATAAAAGGACAAGCAGGCTGTAGCTACTACTTAAGCCTATAGCTCTTTAACATTGCAGAGCTATTATGTGGGGCTAAAGCTTAACAGTTACAGGACCCTTGTGAATTAAGCTACGACTGTCACTGTAGTCTATCATAGATTGACATTGTATGTTCAGTAGCTGAGGAGCCTGAAGCTCAGTTTCTCTGATATAAGAAAGAGCGACACATTACTGAGACAGACAGTGAGAGTTCCGGACAGTGACTCAACATAAAACAAATCAAAGATATCACCATATGTTTTCACTTGATAACAGTTTCATCACTGATCCCAAAGAGATTGATAAGATAGAGACCAACGATAAGTTACGTGGAAAAAATTATGAACTGGAAGAAGAAAAACCCAGATGGCCACCATCATTTTTTATCAGAAATTAGGTCAGGATTGCTGGAAGAGACGAATGAAAACATGAGAGCAGATAGATAAATAATAATTATACATGTCTGAACCAGCAATTATACCGAAGGTAAGATCTGTTAATTGTTAAGCATTTTACTTGAGTTACAAAAGAAGATAATTGAAAATAAAAAAAGAGAAAAGAACTGTCTCCTTTCCCCAACTTTTACAAGTTCGTCACATAATTAAGAACAAACATATACCTAATTTGTTTTGCGGTTGATAATATATATCCTCATTTTTCCCTTTTTCTACCTCTTTGATGCTTGTGGTCGTTTTCTAGGGTAAACCGTTGTATTGCAAATCACCCCACGTTTGAACCCCATTCCAGTTGCTTGCGTTTTGATCGTTGCCGTTGCTGTTACTGTGAGTTGGGGTTGCAGTAACTTCACCATAAGAATTACCAAAGAACCACTCCGTTGCTGCTGTATCACGGCCAGTAGGGGCATGTTTTCTTGAATTACCGACACCACCGAACGTTTCTGGTTTTGAAATTTCGAGGTTTTGAAACAATATGGGTTGTAGCTTCTGTGTCTGGTTTCCTACATCAACTGAAGAAATTGTAATACTGTTCTCTTTCTGGTTGCTCTCTTCACCGAAAAGCATAGCCAATCTTTGTTGCTGTAACTTCCAGTGCAAATCTTGGTTTAATGAACTCAATGACTCGATAGACGAGGCGAGGCTAGAGTGAACATTCATGGAACCCCCACCACCGTTCATGTCTTGAACTGCACCAGTAAATCCACTAGTAACATTAGGGAGTGGGAAACTAAACCCCATCATAGGACCGCCGGAGCTGGCAGATGGATGATGATCAAGACTGAAACAAGAAGGACTAGTCACACTAGTGGCTCCCGGAGAAGTAGCTGAAATATCCCCAAATGGTAAAAACTGGTTGAACATGCCACTCGGGGGAGAGTTTAGTCTAGGAAATGACAACCCACCAAGGTTAAAGTCCACGGCTGGCGATAAACCCCTAAAGAAATTGAACCCACCGATATCCGATGACCCACTGGAGTCTTTCGAGTCACCGGGGAGCCGGGAAGAGGACTTAATCTTCTTACTCTTCCGGCAGCCGCCACCGATCGGAACGTTGCGCAAGGCTCCACCTTTAGTCCAGTATCTTCTACAGGTCTTGCAGAAATGTCTTGGCTGTGTAAGACTATAATTGTTGTAGTAACAGAACTTGGTGTTAGGAGAGTCACATCTTGGACACTTCAAGGCTTGTTCTTGGGGGCGTGAAGCCGTGGTTTTCCTGTTGCCGGAGGTTTGGTTGTCGACATCTTTGGAGGCGGGTTGTTTTGGCTGAGGATTGTTGTGGGACATCTTGGATGGTGCAGCTGAATTCTTGAGGTTGAGGGATTACTGATATACAATCAATTGAATGGTTTCATGCATGAGGTTGAGAGTTGTGGAAGATGGTTTTGATGGGGCGGTCTTGTGATATTCATCAAGATAGATAGAGAAAGAGAGAGAGAGACAGACAGACACGGAGACAATGGGCAAGATCTCACTAAAAATTTGGTCGGCATATATAGATAGACTTGTTAGGAGAGAACATAAGTGGAGGGTTTGAAAGTGGGCTATGGTTGTATAGAGATGTCCAAAGATACACATTGAGACCATTGGTTATAAAATGTTCTTCATAGTTATTACTTGTAGAAAGGATTGGATATTAGCATGTCTCGATCGAGGGACTTCTCAAGAGAAGGGAGTGTTACTTTATGATATACACAAGTAATATTAATTATAATTTAACTAAAATAACAGTTATGTTTATACTAATAAAAATTTAGATGTAATTTGATAGTGAATATATAAAATTAATTAAATTGGCCTCATACAATAGCTTAAATTATTGTGATGAAACGGTCACTTAACATAGTATCAGAGCCTTTGTGGTTAAGTGCTCGTGAGTTTAAATCTTACCACTTATCTATTATTCAGTACAAGATAGAGTGAGCCTGTTCAAGTTTCAAGTCCAAAGAGCCTTCACTTGAAGGGGTGCGTTAATGAATATATAAAATTAATTAAGTTGACTTCGCACTACAATTTATTATAAAACTAATTAAATTGTTCTCATAAACGGTCACTTAATATAATTAGATTGAATTAAATAGATGCAATCATGTTTTTTTAATGATGTAACAATTCAAATTTCTTGAGATTGGAAAAGAAAAGACAAATAGGAATCATCAAAAAGTGGTCAAACAATTATTTCTTGTTTCATCTCTTTTCATACCTAAGAGAAGGAAAAAATAAACTTTATGAGCTGCACAATAGTTGTGTTGAATTTAGGGCATCATTGGTTAAATCTGAAATGAGTCATAGATGACACTTAAAAAACAATGATGAGGAGTTAATTTTCCCAATCCCAATAATTGCATGGAAGGTGTGACCGTGAACCGTAGCTTAACTTTGGCAGCAAGTTTCAGGGTAAAAACACATACCTTTTATGTGGTTTAATGAATTAAAAAGAGCTTCTAGTTATTAATTATTAATTTTCTAAAAAGCTTCTTAAAAATGTAACAACAAAAGATATGTAACATAAACAGACCAATCAAATGTTTATAACATCAACGATTCAATTCAATTTTTTATTTAAACATGAATTAATTAAATCTAATGTAAATTAATAATTTATTACAATTATTTTAAATTATTAATTTTAATTTATTCAAGTCGAATTTAAGAACATGATTAAGTCATTGTATCAACAACATTTAATTAGTCATTGTAAGCTAATCATGCACATGTGCTTAATTATTATTTTTAACCAAAATCTAAAAATAGTTTTATAAAAATTAAAAATTTTATTAAAATAATTTTTAAAATTATATTTTTTTAAAATTAATTAAACCACAAGAGAATAAGAATGGCAATGGGTGGCTCATGTGCTTAGATTCAAGTGTTTGTAATGGGTTGTCCTATAGGTTAGGCACAGGCTTAGGCTAGCTTGAGACTCAATTATTTTAAACCAAATGATTTCGTTTTGCTTCAAAGAGTTAGATCTCGAGCTAACTTGAGCCTGAGTAACCTAATTTCAGACCTAATTAAAAAATATTGTTTTGCACTTTTAATTAAAAAATTATTTAAAGAAATTGATGAGGTTGACCATGGGCCGACCCATTGTCATCTCTACGAGATAATCTCTATAGATCCAATATAACTAAGGTAAAATTCTTTATTAGGACTTAGAATAAAGGATTACAATCCATTCAAATTTGCATAATTATTTACCATCAAATAATAAAAAATTGTTAAACGTGTGAACTTATTTTTATTTTTTGTAAAGATTTTGAAATGGTACATAGATCATGAATTAAATTTTCCTTATTTTTAATCAATATTTCAAATTAAAATTGATTGATAACCAATCTTTTAATAAAAAAAGATATCTTTAACTCATTTTTAAATATTTTCAATTTACAAAAAAAATCATACATTTTTATAAACCATACAATATATGCTTCTTTATTCACTATATCCAAAATCTTACAAGTGAGTAAATATAAATAATTGTTTACATATTTTTAAACTGAAAAAAAAGGATATACTGCCATATACATCAATGCATGTATCCTAAGAAACTCCATTCTGACTATTCCGCTTAAAATCCAAAAGAAGTTTTATGCGAACAGATAAGTCAAAAATGATGGATGTGATTTGATGGTGTACAAGATTAGAAGAAGTGAAAAATCAGAGAAGCAGAAAGTGAAATAAGACAGGATCAGCAGGCGATCTAGCAGAAGATAGATGATGGAGGTTTCATTTCTCTGATAATGAAGGAGTAGTAGGAAGAGGGAGGCAGGAGCTGCAGTGAAGGTCTGCCATTCATTCCAACTTTGTCTATTCCTTCCCATGTTACGTCGCTGTTACCTCTCCCTTCCCCGTATCTATAATAATAACTCACACGTTTTATTTCCTTCCTTTATTCTTTCTTTTCGTTGTAAAGTTGCTTCCCTTATCTAATAATAAATCCACATCTCTCACAACAGAGAACAGAAGCAATGATAATGGTGTTCCAGACCCTGTTAAAATTTCTATATTTTTATAATTGTAGACAAAAAGAAGAAGCAGATGTCTCTTGGAAGTAGCTCAAGTAGTTGTAAATGTAATAATTTACTAACTATTACATTTATACTGAAAATTTATTTAATGTGTAGCATTTTATTGCTTTCCCAAAGATGAGCCTATGTGTTTATAGATATATAAATGTATATATGTCAAGAAATATTCAATAACATTAATATATAAAAAATAAGAACACAAGTGAATAACATAGCTACACTGCTGGGATTATTTTTTAATAATAAAAATGAGGTTACATCAATTTATGCATACACTTTAATATAGTACAACTAAAATTATGTTGACATCGCATTAGAAAGTTGTTGTTAGTCTTAGGAAAATTGACAAGATTACTTGTTTATGACTGGAAGGATACAAGTTTGAAAAACGGAAGCAATCTCTTTGTAAAATATAAAAGAAAAGTTTTGTACAATGAAAAATTTTGTACGCTTAAACAACCCTTTATTATAATTTTTTATATGAGCAGAGCGTAGAATCTACTAATAATAATTGAGCTAGGTCAACTATTGTCAAAATGATTAAAACTAGTCATTTGGTTAGTTGATCCTTACTACTTATAAACTTTTTAACAATTTCATACTTAGTCAATATGGATACTCTAATACTCCCTCTCAAGTGTAACTGAGTCTGAACATTCAGTTGTCACTTGAAATAGACGCAGTGGTAACCAAACCTGACTGTTGGGACTGAAAATTCAGACGGACATTTTCAACTTAATTTTTTATATCTCTAATTAAAATCATTTGTTGTTTCAAATAGTGTATTTTAATGTTTCTTCAATTTTATTTTAAAAGAACACAAGTGTAGATATATTCATGTATTTTTCATTATCTGCTCTCATAAAATACAGTATTTGAACTCTCCCGTATATTAATCGTGGCCCACCTCGGATTATTAGAGAGTGCTTAGCACCAGATTTTAAGATTACACACATACACAACATTAGTAAATTAAGAACAAAGAGGAAAGTTGTTGAAGCTTAGAAGCTTAGCTGTAATAATGCGCTGCACGCCATTATTATAACATGTACAAACACAAACTTTAATTTTGGATAATAATGATGTACTAATGACCAACTGGGTAGAGCAAGAGAATTCCATCGAGTACCTGTTCGAAGGCGGAGTTAATTACAGACCAGCCCATGGGTCATTGTATTATGACTCAGACCTAAAGTTTCGGAGATCGATGCAGATACAAAAGAACGTACAAACTTAAAAGAGAGACCCCTTAATCCTGCAAAGATACCCTTCTCTACCAGTACAGTACTTCTACTGCACTCTCTCTCAGTGGGTTTTTTAAACGGTAGGGGTCACTTCTCTTCCTCAGTTGTCTTCAAGCAAGGACTGAGAGACATATATATGTAACGTCTGCGAGAATTCTGAGACTGAGAACTCAGAGGTCCAATTTACTACTTTCCTTTCTCACCCAAAGAAAGATATGGAGGCACAGGCAATTGGTACTTGTATTTTGATTTTCTTTGCATTTTTTCTGGAAAATCTTAAATATTTAGTGTACTTTTGTTCCAAATATTTATAAGACTTTATTTTTCTAGCCACCATATTAATTTTGAAGTTATTATGACCACAAATGTCTACTTGAAGGCTTTGTGCTACTATAAGTACTTGGATATATATATACCATCATTATCATACTCCGAAGTCCCGCATTAAAGTAGGATCTAGAGGATTTGATAGTACGCAACCTTATCATTACATAATAGAGATGTTATTTTTAATAGACTCATATGTAGATGTGACAGAATAATAGTGATGCAGGTTAAAAGAATAAATACGCTAAAAAAACATTTTCATTATATAATGCAAGTTTAGCAACAAAGTAATTACAAAAATAGTAGAATAAATATACCTGATATGTTGCAAAGTTCTACTTATACCTGATGTGCAGCAAAGTTGGTCACCATTTTTCGATATTGTGTGTGTTAATCCTTGAGTGGTGACTATGCTAATCTACTATTCCGATTGCTGCATATCACCATTCCGATATATATATTGTATTTATGAGCTCTATTACAAAATCTTAATTTATTTCGAAATTCACTATTTTAAGTAAGATAATAATATGAAAAATATGATAGTTAAGATCACTCTACTTCTCATCCACCACCAACCCACTCGTGAGAGGCTGTACCTCGCTATTAACTATATTTAGTTTATTAATTTACTAAACAAAAAAGTGTTGAAATTTTTATTTTAAAAAACAACTTTCTCTCTAAAATTCCAGAGTATTTAATTTTAATTATAATATTTTTAAAATAAACTCCAAGTTAATAAAAATTTAAATATGTTGAAAGATTCATCTATCACGTAACTGTCACATGATATAATTCAAATTATATATGTTTTGGAATTAAAATAATTATTCTACAGCATTAATTATTTAGGTTAAGTTGTTTTTATTAAAATCCCTAAATTTCCTAATAAAGTAACCTTAATTTGATAAAAATTCTAAATTAGTACTAAATTCCTATTTTTCTTAATTAATAACTTTCATTTTAAAAAAATATATATTTTCTTAAATAATGAGGATGTATTTGTTTATAATTTTTGTTTATTATTGATTAATTAGGTTGATGGAAATTCTAAATTAGTACTAAATCCTATTTTTCTTAATTAATAACTTTCATTTTTAAAAAAAAATATTTTCTTAAATAATGAGGATGTATTTGTTTATAATTTTTGTTTATTATTGATTAATTAGGTTGATTCCATAAAATTTTTAGAAATTCACTTATAAATCATGCATTAATTGATGTAAGTACACTCAATTGCTAAAATTTGTTATTAATAAATTAGACGGAGTCAGGATTCAGGAACTTAAATTTAACTGTTAATAAATTATTGTGCTTTTTGAGAGTATACTCATTGGGCATTAAAAGAAGTATACTAATTACTTTGCACACATGTAGAAGAAACATGGAAACTCGTGCACTAACTTGCCATTTCTAGGCGAACCGGCCAGGTCGTCTAGATGGGTAATCTCTACAGAAGGCATAATATTACCTTATATGCACAGGCACATTAAGTGTATATAATATATATAGAGAAAGACACACAAGAGAGGTGGTGGGCTGATTCCCGTGAGAGAGTACCCAACCAAATAAGTTAACCCAAAAAACAAGTTCATTTATATATAAGAAGTTCAATATCCCTCTGGCTTCTTTCCCTTGCATGCATGAAACCACACGTTACAGTATTTTCTCACATCCTCACGGGCCTCTCCATCTCTTCTAACCACTCGGTTCCCTTTCTTCATTTCACCAATCCCACACCGGTTTCCTCCACACCACATTCAATCCATCATGGATTATATATAATATGTTAATTAGAAACTTGTAGTCACTATAGACTAAGATATAGCTTAAAGGTCTTTATTTATTTAAATATGTTTTATATAAGACTGCTAAGTTAATTAATTCCCATGTAGATGATAGAACTAGGAAGCCCACATAACTAGATTTACTTTATAGACCTAGTGATGAAACATATTTGTAGGCTTTGACACCATACTTCAATCAAAAATTTCAAGGTATCAGGTTTATGGATCCTTTCCACTTATATGTCATTTACTAGTTCCATCTTATGCCAATGTGAGATTCCTACTCACACTTGACATTCCAACAGTAGATGCTCTCGTGTTAAGCAACTTTGTGATTACTTTTTTTAAAATTCCCTCAAACTTCAAACAATTCTATAGAGATTATAAATTAGCTCAAAATAGGTTGAAGGTAGCATAGGAATTCAGTTTAATTGAACTTAATTATTATAAAAATTTTAAATCACCAAATTGATTGAATTTAATAAATTTCGTATGATGTAAAATTAACAAATTAAATTATATTTATTAGACTTAAATATTTTAGCTTGGTTAAACTTAAACTATATATTTGTTTTTTGTTTTGCTTAATTTTTAAGTAGTCCAGGCCAAATCGAACTCATTATCAACATAAACATACTTATATAAGTGGAAATGGCAACATATAAATGGGTAAGAATCAAGCCAAAACATGACCTTCTCTTGTGCCTCTTTCGTTCCACCAACAATGCTACCGGCCACCATTTTCCTCCCTGACCAGTGACCCATATGTCATTCCCACAACAATCCTATCAACTTTAATATTGAAGCGAAACAACAGCTATAATTGGTACAACATTAGGCAAGATTGGTAGGCCAAGTCGCTTTTCAAGTACGCCCACTAAAAGCCAGCTTTCCATGAGATTGTAGTTAATTTAAGAGTGAGAAGAGTTCGTGAACGACTGGTATTGTATCAATTATACAATCGATAGTGACTGTTGTATCCTAAATAGACGACCAGTACTTGAAGTTATAAAGATTAATTGCCATCATAAATCATAAAGAAATTAGAACCCTATCATCACTATAAGAAAAGCATCGTTTAGCGATGGAAATTACAGACAAAAAAAGTTTGTATTCCGTTAGTAATATAAATTAGCGATGGAATTGAGCGATGTCGTGAAAATAGCCGTAGGTAAATTTCGATAAATAAACCGACAGAAGGATATGACCATCGGTAAATTTATCGACAGTTCGGAGCAAATATGTTGATAAATTTACCTACGGACCTAAAAATTTTGTCGGAATATTTTTTGATGGTACGTTATTCCGTCGGTGATATTCCGACGGTTATGATTGATCGTCAGTAAACCGCAGTTCAGAAAATCCTTAATTACTGACAGAACGAGGAGTAAATGTTGATAAATACCATACATTTTACCAATAGTTTATGGTGTTCCGTTAGTAAATATTGTGCATTTTACTGACGGAATTTATTTTCCCTCGGTAAAGAAAATTAATTTTTTTTAAAATCCCAACATTAAATTTTATTTCATGATTTTATGATTAATGCATAATTTTAATAGTTATGAATTATCTGTGCATAATATTTTGATTTGTTTATATATTTAATTTGTTTAAACAAAAAGTTAATTGATGATATAAAGTTAAAATTATCTTAATTGATAATAAAAATGTTACAGTGTATATAATAAGTATTTGTAATTCAAAGCAAATGACTACAACAATCTTATTGTCCTGGTGACCGCAGGTGCTCTGAGGTATTACTCGTCGCCTTCAACTCATCCACATCATGTCTTAGCTGAGCTATGTTGTCCATCAATGTCTTCACTGTGGTTCGAAGCTGATTGACTTCATTGGTTTGTGACCGTCTACTAGATGCTGTTGTATTGTATGTGGAAGATTGTGAATAACATGTGTTCGTAAATGAACCTAGCTTGAAGATCTTTCCACGACTGTCCCTAGCACTCACTACATCAAGATATGTCTAACTCTTATCAACAGGTTGTTGATGCTGAGACTGTCACCGAATGCTTTCTTATATTTGGTTCTATTAGGAGAAAATATTTATATTAGTAAGTGATAATTATTAAGAACTAATATTAAAGTATAAATTTCACTTACATTCAGTTCTCTATAGAGGATATTGACGAATGTCACACCGTCATGCTTCTTGATGTGAGTGTACAAAAACAACTAATGACGTGTAGGCATCATGCCCAAAGACTTTTTCTACATAAGAATAAAATGTTATAAGTGATCTAGAGTTAATAAAAATTTCGACAAGAGTTTTCTTTATTTTTAAGATATTTATCCCTTGTTGAACAAAGAAAATAACTCAACATAGCCATATAAGGCACCAGACATTATTACCATTATCATTATCCATAATACAAATATTTTTATTCCAACAATTACGCATCAATTTAAATTGAAATACAACAAATTAAAACAGTTAGAATATAAGTATAAAGTTTAGATACTTACAAGTCTCTCTGCATACTAGTGGTGGGTAATTGATCCTCCCGTATGTACAAGAAGACTCTCTTCCCTTGGTCCTCCACGTTTGTTGGTTGAGTTATGCTCAGAGATGGACATTGCCTTAGGTGATGTCCAATATGATGTGGTTCCGCAAGTTCACGAGTCTCAAGTAGTACAGTATAATATCGTCCCACAGGGAGTAATTGTGTAAGTACTAGGCTTGGATCACTAAATTAATTGGACTAAGCAGTTGTGTAGGATTGGGAAATTAATTAAGGAATTAGCTATATAAAAAAAACAAAAATTAAAAGAAAATTTAGCTATCAAAATAAATAAATAAATAAATAAAACCGATGCTTAAACAAAGATGCGAATATCTCTAAGGATTAATCCGAATGGAATGTGGTAAGCTTCAAGGATGGGTTCACTTTTAGCGTTTTCTATGGACTTTACCTGGATCAATTTATTAG
>JANVCQ010000232.1:3237526-3249055 GCA_025531925.1 Erythroxylum plowmanianum
TATAATATTTAGTTTATATAAGACCACTAAGTTAATTTCCATGTAGATGTTCTCATGTTAAGCAACTTTGTGATTACTTTTTTGTAATTTCTCTTAAACTTCAAACAATTCTGTACAGATGATAAACAAAAATTAGCTCGAATTAGGTTGAAGTTAACATATTGATTCGGTTTAATCGAACTTAATAATTATAAGCACTTTAATTTATCAAATCGATTTGATCAAATTTATAAATTTCGTACAATGTAAAAAAATTAACAAATTAAATTATATTTAATCGAATTCAAATTTAAAATTAAACTCAAATATTATAACTGGGTTAAACTTAAACTATATATTTATTTTTTGTTTGGCTTAATTTTTAAATAATTCAAGTGTGGTCCGACTCAACAACATAAACATAATTACATAAGTGGCGATGACAGCATATAAATGGGTAAGAATCAAGTAAAAACATGAACTTCTCTTATGTCTCTTTGTTTCTACCAACAATGCTACTGGCCACCATCTTCCTCCCTGATTCTGTGTCATTCCCACAACAATCCTATGAACTTTAGTATAGAAGCGAAACAACAGGCTATAATTGATACAGCATTAGGCAAGATTGGCAGGTCAATGGCTCTTAAGGTACGCACACTAAAAACCAGCTGTCCATGAGATTGCAGTTAATTTAAGAGTGAGAAGAGTTTGTGAACTGCTGATATTGTACCAATTATAGAATCTATTCTGCCTGCTGCATTCTAAACAGATGACCAGTATTTAGATGATGTTACAAAGACTAATTACCAACATAAAACATAAAAAATTAGAATCTTATCAAATTTAAAAGCGCAATTTTGTTTTATGTAAGAATTTTACTATCCAATCATTTAAAGTACGAGCTTAGCTCGAAAAGGTCGAAATTCAATCACTTTTAAATAAAAACTTGAGTTTGATATCAAATTTTAGGTTTTTGACTATCTCAAGTTAAATTCTTAAATTGAAAAATTAAAAGTTTAATTTTAAAACTTGAATTTAGGGCGAAATGTTGCATAAAATTTGTTTATTTGTCAATATGTAGTTTTAGGTGTGTGAAATTTGAATATACAAATCTAAAAATTTTAGTTCACGTATAAGAATGTGTAAATATAATAGTATAACATGTAAGATTAACTAATTAACATCTGCAAGATTAACTAATTAGCACCTGCATGTAATCTTGGTCGCAGGTAACCAAAGAACGAGCCATAATCAATAACTTCCTGCTTCTTTAGGACAAGTGCATGTCCTAATCACAGTCACTTCCATAAACCATTCCCATTGCACCAAGGCCAACCACACCAACGTGCATTCCATGTTTGTTATACAAACTGTGATTCCAGCAGATAACAGAGGAGCATCAACATTAAGAGGGGCACTGTCAGGGATGCGAACAACCAAATGTTCATCAGCCACCATAACGTCGGAGTAGCCTCCGTGAGTTGTTGTTCCGTCGTGGTACTTGGCCTTGCAGGTGAGCATCATTCTTGGGCAGTAATTTTGAGGAAGAGGAGATGAAGAACCTTCTAGAGAATATGAATGGAGAGATGACAATAGATTGGTCTCTTGCTGCCCCATCGCTTTGCATATCGACTAACAATAATTTTCCTTTTAGATTTAAGTCAATTATAAATATAAAAATAAATTAAATAAAGTCAGTAATTTTAAAACAGTTATTAAAGTTATTTTAATATTTTTCTTTTTTGTTGGAAGATTTTTGGCAACTATCTTCTATCTCAAAATATCACAAATTTACATATGAAATTTGAAATTTAATTTAAATAATTTAGAATTACTTTGTGATTTATGCAACCTATTTTGTCTTCATTGTAAAATACAATTCTCGTCAACTTATATAGATAGTTGGCAAAATTTTATATAGAAGAAAGTAAAAGTTTTGATAATTTTATAAAAAGAGTATTTATTAATTTTAAGTATTTATTTTTAAACATATAATTCTCTAAAAAATTAATTAGAATATTTTCATATATTAAGTAAAAACTCAGATTGTTACAATCTCATTTTATTTATATAATAATCTTAAATGGTCATATATATTTACATAATATATTACCTAAAAAAACAAGAGTCTATATTTTAGTATATCGTCCACATGAATAGGATGCAAAGGAACATAATATTGCTGAATGATTCCCAATTTAGTTACGAACATTTTAAAACCTTAAAAATTTATTTTTAATTATATAACATCTCTACTAAATGTTACATGAGTATTTATTTATTAATCAATCAACATTTTGAACTTAATTGTTTTAAAATTTTAAGTATTGAATTGAAAAAAAATCTTGGGTTTCCTTCATTCCTTCACTCACGCTACCTCCAACCATCTTCATCCCTACCTCATTCCCATAAATTCAGTGATTGAGATTAAGGGTGTGGTTGTTTAGGGGTAATGGAGAAAAATATATGAGAATGGAATGAAAACTTGCGTTTGGTATCAAAGAGGTAACATTTTCATTACCCAATTCTTGAGAATTCTCCATTCCCCTGCTAATTCAGAGGAATGTGAATCATTGATTTATTCCCTTGGTACAAGGGCTTTATATATGCCTTTAATTTAACCATTCATCGAGGGTGAATGGACTTAGGAGTATGTGATTATTATTATTAAATTTACAATTTCTCATAGTAATTTAAACAATCATAATAAATTACAAACTTGCCAAATAATATTAATTTAAGAGTAACAAATACAAATAGAATTTTTAAAAAATCTACAATTTTTGAAATTGTGAAAAAAAAAATCACAATATACTTGATTTTGAACATTATGTCATTATAAATAGGATGTATAAAATATAATTAATTAAATTATATTTAAAATTAGATATAAAACAAAATTTTAACAAGTTTTTATTTTTCAAGATTTTTAACAAACCAACCACCATCAAAGGTAATGGTAATCATTTCTTCATCTTAACCAACCATCATAATTATAATGATTATATTTATTCCCATTCCTCTCTATATTCATTCCCATTCCCATTCCTATTACTTTCTATGAACCAAGCGCCCCCTAAGTTTATGACATTCACAAAACTATGACCCATGAGCAGATTTATGACATGTAGCTCTAATGGTTTGTTTGGGGCACCTACTAAAACCCTCTTTCCATTAGATATCAGAAGATTAACAATGTTAAGAATGAGTATACTGTTGATACTGTACCGATAATACCATCCATTGTGCCAGTTGCAGCCTATATGACCAAAAACATTGAACATTGCCTAAAGATCAACCTACTCCAACTCTGTTACCAACCTTGAACTTCTCTACTTTGCTTCCTGCCTCTGTAACTACTCCCATGACTTCATGACTTTATCCAAACATACCGTCAAAGACTATTTAACTCAAGAAGAAGAAATTGGGCATTCTGTTTCAGTGAAGTGAGAACGAGTAATCAAAAGGAGCTCAGAATTTATGCCCAGGAACAAGTGAATAAGTGTGATAAAGACACTATTGGAAAAGCTCCATAACAGAACCATATACATGACATATTTCTCTTTGCTTCTGAAATATTTCCTTAATAAACCTTTATTATAAGTATAATATTGCAGTAGCTCTTGTCAGGAAAGGGAGCCTGCACATTACGATTCTCCAAATGCCTTTTTTTATTTTCTTATTAAAAGTTTATCATGGTATCAGAGCTTTAATGGCTAACGCCTCTTCTACTAATTCTTCGTCAGCATCTGAGGGAGAGGTCACTCCTATGACCATTCGATCATCCTCAGCAGCACCCATTACCAATGCCCTCTCATTTGTTCTCCCAATCAAACTAGAAAGAGCTAATTACTTGCTCTGGAAAGCTCAAGTACTAACTACTTTAATTGGGCATGGCCTCTTCGGGTTTATCGATGGTTCAAACACTGCACCACCAATTGTAAATCCAGAGCAACCCAGCGAAGCCTATATATCTTGATTGAAACGAGATCAAATACTACTTTCTTGGCTCCTCGTGTCAATTTCTAAAGCAGCACTTGGTGAAGTTTTTAGTCGCACAATGTCACGTGAAGTTTGGACTGCTTTTGAGCACCTTTATGCCATAACCACTCGCCAAAAGGTTCTACAATTAAAAGTATAGTTGCAAAACATGAAGAAAGGTACTTCTTCTATCACTGGTTATGCTGTTAAGATGAAGTCCATCTCCAATCAATTGCCAGCCGCTGGATCTTCACTCTCTTAAGAAGATTTAATTATGGCGATACTTGCTGGAATTGGATCTAAATATGATCCAATATTTGTGAACATTATATCTAGATATGATCTACCTTCATTACAAGAGGTATAAGCCTTTTTGGTTAATCATGAGTTATGACTAGAATATTTAGTTGCTGCAACTACTGTTGGTTTATCTCATCTCACTGTAAACGTTGCTGCACTTAATGTTCGTCCATCTTCACCTACTTTCTCACAAAGAGGAGGCAATACTCGTGGTGATTACAGAGGTTGTGGTCGTGGAAGGAATCAGAGGCTTGTTTGTCAAGTTTGTCATCATCCTGGCCAAAGCCCTGAACCATTCAACCTATCCCTTCCCACCCCTCCTAGACTACCTCAACTATTTTTCCCTACTCATTCCTCTCCTCCACCCTATCACACACCTCTCTCCAAGTCATCATCACCTCCTCCCCTCCTACCTTCAGTGCCATTATAGCTACACCCCAATCGGTCCAGAACCACGAATGGTATTTTGATTCAGGAGTTTCTAATCACTCTACTGGTTCCACTTCCAATCTTCAAGTCACTCACCCTTATTTTGGTGCTGAGTAGCTTACCATGGGAAATGGTCACGATATTCCTATTGCTTACAAATGTTGTGTTCAGTTGCCCTCTTTCCCTCACTCTTTATCTCTATCTCACGATCTTTATGCTCCTCAATTGCATCCTAATCTTATCTTCATTTCTCAACTTACACGAGATATTGACTGTGTTACTGAATTTCATTTTAATGCTTGTTTTGTGAAGGACAAGATCATGGGGAAAGTTCTTTAGCAGGGTTCCCTTAAAAATGGCCTCTATCAACTATCTCTTTCTAAGTCCTCACTGGCTTATCCTCACATTCTTTCCATTACTCTTTCCTCCTCTTTATGGCACCGTCGGCTTAGACATCCAACCATTGCCATTATGCAAACATTATCCAGAATTTGTAATATGATTTTTGTTAATGAGAATTACACTTTTTGTTCTGCATGTCAATATGGTAAAATGCATATGCTACCTACATCTTTGTCTACTCACAATGCATCTGCTCCCCTCCAACGTCTTCATACTGATTTCTGGGGACCCTCCCTAGTGCCTACACCTGAAGGCTACCAATATTATATCTCTATTTTAGATGAATACTTTCGCTTCCTTTGGAATTTTCTCTTACATTATAAGTCTCAAGCTATTTTTGTATTTTCTATCTTCAAGACTTAAGTTGAAAGACAGTTTCACACCACTATTAAAACAATTTAATTTGACTGGGGGGTGAATATCGCCCGTTCATTAAATATCTTACCTCTCTTATCATTTGATATTAGTTACCATATCCTTACATTCATCAACAAAATGGTCAAATTGAATGCAAACATCGACATCTTGTTGAAACAAGCCTCACCCTCCTTGCATAAGCCTCTCTTTCGTTATCTTTTTGGTGGCATGCCTTTGATATTGTTGTATATCTTATCAACCGCATGCCTACCCCCATTCTCAATAATTCTTCTCCTTACGAGTTATTATTTCATCATCTTCCTGGTTACTCCTTTCTTCAAATTTTTGGTTGCTCATGTTATCCTCTTCTCCGTCCCTATAATAAAATAAGTTTTTATTTCATACCACTAAATGGTTGTTTCTCGGCTATTGTTCCTATCACAAAGGATATCGATGCCTTTCCCCTACTGGTCATGTTTTTATCACTCTCTATGCTCGGTTTGATGAATCTGAGTTTCCATACACTTCCTCTTTCCTTTCCCCTCCTCCTAAATTCTCTGTTGCTTCATCTCCTTCACCTTTTCCTTTTGTTCATCTATCTTCATCTTTAACTTCCAGTCCTCAAGCGATCATACCAGAGAACTTTATAGCAGACTCTTCCCCCTCAGCTTTGCTTTCACACGACAAGTCAGGAGCTCCACTCATTGCTCAACCATGCTTTGATGGAACCCCTCCTCTTTCTATCATTTTCCCGCCACCTCTTGATACCCACCCAATGCAAACTAGAGCCAAATATGTCATCCATAAGCCAAAACTTTACTCCTCTCACCTCGATCCACCTACCTTTGAACCTAAAACAATTGCTGAAGCCCTTGCCATTTCTTACTGGAAATAGGCAATGACTGAAGAGTTTCAAGCCCTTTAACAAAATTTCACTTGGACCTTAGTTCCTCCTCATCCTAACCAACAAATCATTGGCTCCAATTGGGTTTTTCGAATTAAATATCATACTGATGATACCATTGCCCATTATAAAGCTTGTTTAGTCGCAAAAGGATTTAACCAAACACCTGGTATTGATTTTACTAAAACCTATAGCCCTATTATTAAGCCTAGTGCAATATTTATAATCCTTACTCTAGTTCTGACCCACAATTGGCCTATATACCAATTGGTGCTCTGCAATACCTCAGTCTCACCCGCCCTGAAATCTCATATATGGTCAATCAGCTCAGTTAACTTCTCCAACAACCAATTGAGTTTCACTGGTGTGCTTGCAAACATCTGCTATGCTATCCCAAAGGTATTGCCTCCCATGGCCTCTTCATTCATCTAGTTCATCACTTTCATTTGACTGCCTTCTCGGATTCGGACTGGGGGAGCGATCTGGATGACAGGAGATCTACTAGTGGTTTCTATGTCTATCTCAATGGTAATTTAATTTTCTGGTCCTCTCGAAAACAACAAGTGGTAGCTCGGTTGAGTATTGAATCTGAGTACCGAGCATTAGCTCATACTACTGTTGAAGTTGCATGGATAATGTCATTGCTCAAGGAGATTAATTTGCAGCTTGAAGGGTGTTAAAAGTACAAACACTAGGAGCTTCATCGTCCTCCCATGGAGACTTACTTAGAGTCATGACACTCCTAAACGAGGAAGACGAAGGAGACACTTCTGGCAATTAGGGTTTTCTGCTTTTTAGTTTTATAGCTGGGCTCTGAGCTCGTCTAACCATCAGCTAAGCAGGACAAGGCCTACCTTTTCTCTTCCAGCCTATTGCTTTGTGATTCTCCTTATTATTGCCTTGTTATTCTATATGCTTCTCTATTCCTTTTATACTCCTTTCATTTATAAGCTTGCTTATATAAAGGCATCTACAGTTCAATAAATGATGAGGCAAAAAGTTAAATTCTAGTCTTACCTTCATTTATTTTTTCATGGTATTAAAGCATACATACATTTAGCCAGAATGACTATCCATCTCGACTGTTGCTTTCAGTTTTTAAGCCTTTAAACCCTTTTATTCTTCTTGCCTTCTTTTTTTTTCTTCTTTTGGTTGTTGTGCACCTTGTGCCTTTTGGTCCCCTTCATCTTCAATATGTCGGGAGGGTCATCTTACGCCAGTATCATTGATAATCAAAATCAAAATCATGTTAGACCAGAAGACCAACCAGCTTCCCCATAATATCTTTATCCCAATGAAAACCCATTTCTCATCCTAGTGTCCTCTTCATTGACCAGACCCAATTACCATTCATGGTCTAGGTCAATGAGAATGACACTGTTATCAAAAAATTAATTGAGATTTATTGAGGGCAATATCATTATGCCAAATAGAAATGACCCTACATATGCTTATTAGGAACGATGCAATACAATGGTGCTATCATGGTTAATACATTATGTAAGTGATTTTATTGCCCAAAGTGTTATTTGGCTAGATTCTGCTGCTGAGGTATGGAAGGACCTATAAGATAGATTCGCTCAAGTAGACTCTTTTCCTATTTCAGACCTTCAAGAAGAAATTTATTCACTAAAGTAGGGAAACCTCTCAGTATCGGAGTCCTATACAAACCTTAAAATGCTTTGGGATGAGTTTTCCAACCTAAGACTACTTCCCCGATGTAGGTGTCAACCTTAATGCACATGCGATGCCGGGCTATCATCAAGTCATACTAAGAGAACGACAATATTATACGATTTCTGAAACGCTTAAATGACTCCTATACTATAGTACGATCTCAGATTATGTTGATGGAATCATTACCTGTCATTAAGAAAGTTTTCTCTATGGTAGCACAATATGAGAGACAACTAATTTCCTCTTATTCTCACACTGTCACTCATTCAAATATCCATGAATCTCAAGCATTCAGTCAACAAAGAAACCTGTATTTAGTTACTGTAAGCTCCTAGGGATATGGAAGATAAGTGTTATAGGAAACAAGGATTTCCTCCCAACTTTACAACCAACAACAATAAATCAACTACTTACCAGTCCAAAGATGCCTACAGATCTAGATTCAGAACTACTAACCAAGTTGAAATGCACCTCGACAACTCTTTAGACAGCACCCTCTGCAATTCAGAAGATCAAAAAGAAAGCCCACAACCGAGTGGTAACTACAACCAAACTCGAGAAGAGTACTACCAATCGAAGGAATTACTGCACAATGGAAAGGTTCCTATGACCAGTCCGACTTTGGTACCACTAGTAAATTCACTCATAAAAGATGATGAAAGTACATACTCACCTGTCAAACCACGCTTACATTAAAGCAATAAAACACATCAAATGGCAGAATGCAATACAGGAATAATTACAAACTCTGAAAAGAATCAAACACGAGACCTTACCTACTTACTACCAGGCAATACTACCATTGATTGCAAGTTGGTGCATAAGCTTAAATATAATCAAGATGGCTCCCTTCATCGCTGCAATAGCAGACTGGTAACACGAGGCTTTACACAACAAGCAGGGTAGACTACACAGAAACCTTCTCCCCAGTTGTAAAGCACACCACCATTTAGATTCTACTTACTCTCACAACCTCTCAAAGCTGCCATCTCCACTAGCTAGACATAAACAATGCATTCCTCCATAGAGACCTTCATAAAGAGGTCTACATGAAGCCTCTGCCTAGTCTTTTCCTACCTGATCCCAAGATGGTCTGCAAACCTAAAAAAGCTTGTATGGACTCAAGCAGGCCAGTAGTCAGTGGCATGCCAAGCTAACGTCCGAAGTGATTTCTAACCACTTCTCCCAGTCCGTCTCCGATCATGTCATGTTCACCAAAAGACAAGGTTGTCAGTTTATCATTCTACTGCTTTATATAGACGATGTTCTTCTAGCCAACACTAACCTTTCATTAATTGAAACAATGAAAAAATTTATAAATGATACCTTCTAGATTAAGGACCTTGGACTAGCAAAGTTTTTTCTCGGACTAGAGCAGGCGCGATCCTCCATTTGCATTAATTTGTCACAACGAAGATACGCCTTGGATCTCCAGGAGGACTCTGGCTTTCTCTACTGCAAACCTGCTCCAACACCTATGGTTGCAAACACGCGCTTAACAACTTTTGGTGAACCCTACACAGACGTTAGCAGATATCAGAGCTTAATAGGAAAGTTGCTTTACCTTATCATTACAAGGCCGGACATCAACTTTCCTGTCTAACAGTTATCCCAGTTTCTTGACAGGCTGACCATGGAACATCTACAAGTTGCCAACCATGTGTTAAGATATCTAGAAAAGGCACCTGGTCAAGGCCTTTTATTCCCGAAGAGCTCCTTAGCACACCTTCGCGCTTTCTCGGACTTTGACTGGGCAACTTGTCAAGACTCTCGCAAATTGGTCACTAGTTTTTGCGTGTTCCTTGATTCTGCCTTGATTTCTTGGAAATTAAAGAAGTAAGCTACCATTTCCCACAGTTCCTCAGAGGTAGAGCATTGGCCCTTGGCTGCTACAACCTGCGAGCTTCAGTCTATCTACTCAAGGACTTTGGCTTTACGTATAAAGGATCATCTTACCTCTATTGTGACAACAAATTGACCATCCTTATTGCCGAAAATGACCCCATCTTCCATGAACGCACCAAATGCATAGAAATCGACTGTCATCTCATACGTACCAAGATCTAAAAAGGGGTCGTCCACCTGCTCCTAGTCGCTTCTCACTCACAGCTGGCCGACATCTTCACAAAAGCATTGTCTAGAGGCCCATTCGAGACACTCTTGCTTAAGGTGGGTATATAGGATGTATATACTCCAGCTTACAGCGCCCTATTAAAAGTACACACACCAGGAGCTTCATCGTCCTCCCATGGAGACTCACTCAGAGTCACGACACTCTCAAACAAGGAAGACGAAGTAGACACTTATGACAATTAGGGTTTTTTGATTTTTGGTTTTATAACTAGGCTTTGAGCTCGTCTAACCATCAGTGAAGTAGGACAAAGCCCACCTTGTCGATCTCTTCCAGCCCACTACTGTAATTCTCCTTATTATTGCCTTGTTATTTTAGATGCTTCTCTATTCCTTTTATTCTCCTTTCGTTTGTAAGCTTGCCTATGTAAAGGCATCTGTAGTTCAATAAATGATGAGGCAAAAAGTTAAATTCTAGTCTTACCTCTGTTTATTTTTTTTCAAAGGGTCACATCTGATTTGGTGTGATAATATTGGAGTTGCAGCTTTAGCTAGTAATCCTATTTTTCACTCTCGGACAAAGCACGTAGAAATAAATGTGCACTTTGTAAGGGAGAAAGTAACTTGCGGAGACCTCTCAATATGCTACATTCCAATTAAAGAACAATATGCCAACATCTTTATAAAACCTTTATCAACAGCACGATTTGTTTATTTCAAGACCAAGCTTACCGTGGTAGACCAGCTATGCTTAAGTGGGGGTGATAAAAACACTATTGGAAAAGCTCAGTAACAGAACTATATACTCTTGAAGGATGCCCCCTTGAAGGATTGAAGAAGGCTCCTTCAGCAAACAACCTGTCGAGCTTGAAGATTGGTGAGGCAAATGATTGAACACCTTCAGCTCACGTCTACTGTAATACAAGGGGAAATCTGCTGCACTGCTCTTCTTAAACTCCTCCTCTATTCTTGACTTTGTAATCTGTTGAATGTATAATGTATGAAATTGGAACTTTGATTCCTCACACCAATCTGTGTATGTATGATGTATATGAAATGAAGTGTTTGCTCTTTGGACCCGAAATGAACTGCAAAAATTCCTGTTATGTGTATGTATTGCCTTAGCGACTCACTCTTCAAAGTGCTAAATTTATTTATGAGATTGAAACAAAATGACAATGTAGGTAGAACATGTGGATTGGAAAATGAAAGTTGTGTACTGATGAATTTTTCTCTCGCTCTCTTATGCAAAAAAACAAAGAATCAAACTTCAGATTTTTTTCAGCAAAACAGAAACTTCTACTGCTATTTTTAACTTCTAACTTGCTACTGGAAATCAAAAGAAACAGAAAAAGAAATTGAAACTTGAATGATGATGAACTTGTATTGAAGTTTTCTGGTTTTTCACTCTTCTTCTACTTCTTCTACTT
>JANVCQ010000232.1:3275256-3288118 GCA_025531925.1 Erythroxylum plowmanianum
TTAACTTATAGCTGTAAGTCATTTAGCTTATTGTTATATTAACTAAGAACAAAACACAATTTCTATTCACAATCACATTTTCACATCAATAATTAATTTACTTGAAACTAAATATACCAAATCAAAATTTAGAAACTAATTATTTTATCAAAATTATTAAACAAAATTTGGGTGAATCTCGTTATCTTATTCATATGAACTCAAAATAAATTGTAATTATGTGTTACACCTAAATCTATATTTTGGAAATCACAATCTTCCAACCAGAATTTTGGAGTGGGATGTCGTTCCGTACCAGCTAGCATCAGACCAAAATCGGTACGAAACGGTAGATCGGTTGTATTTGATTTAAATGTCAGTTGGCATCAGCCCGTTTCGGATGGTACCAATCAGTCAAAATTTCAATCAAATGCTGTCCGGTATCAAAATATTTAAAAAATAAAAGAATTTTTTTGCAAAATTTTCAAAAATTTTAAAATTTTCCTCCGTCCCTCCCCCTCTTTTTTTCAAAATTTGTTAATTAGTTATTTTATTTACTTTAACATTTATAATTATTGTCAATTTTTAATTTTTGCTTTTAAAATAAAAATAAATATTTTCTTACTAATAATAATTATAGATTAAATAAAATTTAAAAATAAATTATTTTTATTTAAATTTATTTAAATATTTTATATAATATTTATTAATAAAATAATAATAAAAATATTTTATTTTTTAAAATAAATAATTTAAAATTATTATTTACAAAATAATATTTATTTTATATATTTTTAATTATTAAATTAAAATTTATTTGAAATTTATATATATATATTAAAATATATTTTAAATTTAATTATATTTATTAATAATTATTAAATTAATTTTATAAATTAAAATAAAATTGTGATTATTATTGATTATTATGATTTTTTGAGACATGGTTAAAAATATACAGTATAACTGTATAATATGACAATGGACTATTTTGTAATTTTAAAAAAATCAAGGACTATTTCATAAATTTAAAAAATTACCTGAAACGATGTTCAGTATTAACTGGTACCGGTATAGTACCATACTAGAACCCAATATGTTATCAAGTTCAGTACGATATTTATAACATTGTTTCTAACCGTGAATCGATCAACAGCTTCGAATCCATTCATTTCAGTTTAAGAACATAGAAAAAAGAGAATATTATGCACATTCCAAACCTTGATTAGTCTTTCCACTGAATCAGGATCACCATTGTTAAGAATCCTTACCCGTCCTGCTTGAATTAGATCCAGCATAGCCCTTATAATGTGGACCAAATTTGATATTTTCCCTTCAAAAGATACATATTTCTGTAATTTATTTACAGCCATCGTAAAGTTAGGGATCACAAGTTTGTAAACTTCTCAACAAGAACCAATCTTTCCTTCTGCATAAATCACCCCATCAATCGAAATTCCCTATTTTTTCATCTCCAAAACAATTCATAAACTCATCTCAGTCATCCAAATCCTAAGACTATGTCTGGTTAGAGGTAAGATTTTTAATGGAATATAATGAAATGGTTTATAATGAAATAGAATGTCAATAAATGTAATATTAGAAAATTGTTGTTTAGGAAGGATTGAAAGGTCTATAATGTAATATAGTAAAATGTGTTTGGAAGAAAGATTTATAATGTAATATAGTGATAAGTTATTTATCATTTTATATTCTATTCTAAAATTTTCAAATTGGAGATTTCTTATTTTTACTGTTTAGGATCGAATGAGATGTAATATGAAACCTTCCACTTCTATCTCATTCTATTACATTTCATTATAAACTCTCCTTTCAAACAATAAAATAATATTATATTTAATTTCATTAATAAACTCATAATCAAACATAACCTAACGAAAGTCGTGTATGCCATTAGCTTTCCATATTTTCCCGAACTCATCTTAATACCATTCTCCAGTCAAGGTCCGAACAATAGCTTTTTTTGCAAGCACACAAGGTTGCTTAGCATCCTCCCACTAACCTCCAACGTTTCCGAATCAATCCTATCAGCTTTATAAGCCCTGTAAGCCTTGAATTACGATAGAAAATATGTTTAAATCATGAAGCTAAGATTGATCTAACCCAAGCCCGATTTGATGATCCGACTTGAGTTGACCCAATTTGACTTGAACTAGCCCGAGAAATAATTAACCCAGATCAACTTGAGTAAAAGCCCAATCCAATTCATCCTTTATCTTCCCCTTCCAACAAATAGCCACGAACAAACTCAAAATAACGAAACTGACCTTACCCCAAGTCAACAAAGCATACTTAACCTGACTCGAGATATGTGGACCCTAGTTGAACCAATTTGGGGGGACCCAATCTGACTTGACCTAACCCGGGATAATCCAACCCAATTTGTTCCCTGATCCACTATAGAACTAGGCATCAGAAGCTGGGAAAATCAAAAGAAAACTCGATGCATCCAACATCTAATACCTCGGAGATCATCAATCTTGTCGTCTTGGTTTCAAAGCCAAAAAGTACACTACAAAACTATATGTTTTGGACTTGCAACGGAACGCAGCGTAACGCAACTTGCCGTACATGAATTAGGAGGTATGACCAGTGTTTTGATAGGTAGATGTGACGACTTTGAGTTTCTGACATAAACTGGGCCCTTAACCCAAGAGATCTATAGTATACCGTCAGGGCTTCATTCTCCTCTTGACTCAATTCTCTTGTAAAGTCCAAGTTCTGAACAATCGGATTGGATAGATACCAATATTTAAATTTTCAATTTTCAATAAATTTAGGTTAATGATCATTTAGGTTGAGCCTAGACAATGTAAGATTTGAGTTGATACTCGAAAAACATTTTAGATTTTTTGTTCAAATTGAGTTTATTTATATTTAAATGTTTGAACTTAAATTTAATTAATATTATTTAACTTGTTGATTTTAGTTTAATTCAATTTAATTTTTATTATTAATGAAATATTAAATTTTTGGTCTAAACTCAAATAAGAACACTACTAGCAATGAATAGAATTATGTGTAGTATTGGTTGGTACCAATCATTCTAACAAAATATCAATAAGTTTTGTATAGATGATATTTTTTCTTATTGAAACGACAGTCATCTCAGTTTTATCATAAAATGATGTTGTTTTAATAATCAAGCTCATTTTAGCTAATTACGTTGACATGTTTAATTAATGAGGGTCTTTGGACACATGAGAATGTCACATCAGTAAAGATAATAGTGTCAGGTTAGAATTGAAAAAAAATTGAAAATTTAGACATTTTATTGCTATTTTTTAAAATTCGAGTTATAATTGAAAATTTGACGAAATTTTAGATTTTTTAGTAATTAATCCAAATTTGAATAAAGTTCTCAATAAAGTTATGTTGAATTATATTTAAGAAAATGGGATTAAGATTGGATTAAAAAATTTTTATATACTCGAGTTGTCACATACTCACTAATATAAGTATTTTTATTAAAATATTTTGAATGACACTTGTATTTCATATTTTATAAACTTTCAAAATTAAAATTCAGAATTTTAATTATTTTAAATTAAGAAAAGCGTAAATTGGCCAGATTAATTGAGTGTCTTTTTTTTTGTTGCCCACGAGATGTTCTAGGAGGGTCCCAACTATGGGAAGGCACCTTTAAGCTGTCCACACCCAGACTAATCTCTGCTCGAGCCGGATAGGTTCTTTGCAGGAGGCAAAGCTCTGGCCCCAAGTTTTAAATGGCTGCATACATGAGGGGGTTCGAACCTGCAATGTCACTTAAGCTAGAAGAGCCCCTTACCAACTCATCTGTGCCTTTGGGAGGTGCCTTCCCATAGTTGGGACCCTCCTAGAACATCTCGTGGGCAACAAAAAAAAAGACACTCAATTAATCTGGCCAATTTACGCTTTTCTTAATTTAAAATAATTAAAATTCTGAATTTTAATTTTGAAAGTTTATAAAATATGAAATACAAGTGTCATTCAAAATATTTTAATAAAAATACTTATATTAGTGAGTATGTGACAACTCGAGTATATAAAAATATTTTAATCCAATCTTAATCCCATTTTCTTAAATATAATTCAACATAACTTTATTGAGAACTTGCTCGAGCCGGATAGGTTCTTTGCGGGAGGCAAAGCTCTGGCCCCAAGTTTTAAATGGCTGCATACATGAGGGGGTTCGAACTCGCAATGTCACTTAAGCTAGAAGAGCCCCTTACCAACTCATCTGTGCCTTTGGGATTCTAATTGAGTGTCTTTTATCAATCATTAAATGCAAACTCATAAAAGTGAAATTTAGCATCTTTAAACTATTTACTTCATGACAAGATACTATAAGCACAACCTTTTGTCGACCACCACCAACACAGCCTCTCCACTTTGAAGGTGTTATGCACGACACAGTTTCATCAGCTTCCTCCATTTCAATGCCCTCTGGGAACAGGACATCTTGACGTGCTGTTGTTGTTTTTTCTTCAAGGTTGACTTTCGAAAATTGTTGCAAATGCTATTTTAATCATATCAATAATACTAAAAACAAATATTGTCCAATTTATATTAATAATGATCTCGTGTCACACGAGTGGCTTGCAACAACCATGCATCCTACACCGACTTTATCTCCCACCTTAAAACTTTTTCACCTTGTTCCCAACTTCTGATACCTCACCTACAATCTCATGTCTGTATAACAGTAACAAAAATACTATAATTTTATGAGTTTTGACAAAAAAAGTTAATTAGGTTAAGTGTTGTGAAAGGATTGGCTTGTTAAGTGCTAGAATCTTGTAAAGATTGAGTAATCAGGATTAAGAACTATAATTATAGTTTGTTGTATCGGTTGGATGATCATGATATAATTGTTGTCCGTGGGTGATTACTCAACAGCTTTGGTCCCTTGTCAACCATCTCCCCCTGTTATTTTGATGGCAAGATTACGGGGAGTATTAAAAAAATATGGAAAATGGTATTGGGTCTTTAAACTTGGCAATATTCTGCACACACCATTTGATTGCATCTACTAAAAGTTTAGAAGAGTCCTCACATTCATTCGAATCTTAACATCAATGGCAGGAAGTATGAGATTAAACTTCTACATTTTCGTTTTTATTGTAATAAACATGTTTATAGTTTATTACCTTATCATACAATTGGTATTAGAACAAATTTACGTCAGATTTGATGTAATTGAATTTCTGTGATTATATGCATAAATGGTCAATTTTTATGTTGCAAATATTGATTTTGTTGGAGCCACTATATTGTGAAATTGATCTTGTATATTTGAAGGAAATTCAATTATATTTAAAATGACTTTTGAATAATCAAAAACGGAGTTTTAGAAGTTAAGATATAGTTAAATTTGTAAAAGACTTGGATCCAAGTTAAGTTAACCCTGAAGATTGAAGACGATGAACATGCGTTTTTCTTTGCTGAAAACGTGAATTTTCTTTTTCATAACAATTTTCTGGGCTTCGTTTATTTTAACAAATAACACTTTTTGTTTACTTTTATTAATTAAAAGAAAAGGTTTTCATGGGTCCATAGGCTTTGACTTTGTCATTGCTTTAATTGTTGCATGAATTATGGCTACAAAAACCTTGTAGTTGGTGGGCTCATTAATGAAAAGCTTTAAGTTCATACTTGTAAATAATAAATTGTTTGGTTTCGTATTACCAGCTAGTGACAAATGGGAAGTGGACAAAGGCAGTGCTAAATTCCTTAGGTGCATACACGCCTGCTCCACAGATAGCCTGATGATAATATATACTATATTTACAGTATCGTCCATGTTTATACTGTATTTATGTATTGAACTCATAAATATTTCTGTTTTGACATATTAGTCCAATTTTGTTGAATTGCATGATTTAAATCATTGTTCGATTTTAAATTCATGTATATGTTTATTTTTATGCAAATATGTGATATTGATGAATGATTAATTAGTTTTAAAGGATTATGTGAAACCTTTATTGTTAATATTTTGCATAAAATAAGGTTTAATATGATCAATATAATTTTAATTAGTTAAAGATTAGCCACAACATCTTTGATTAAGAGAAATTATATATTAAGTGCTATAAATCATATCTAGTAAAATGAAACAAATTATAATTAGTCTTATTTAAATATAATAAATTTTATCCCACAATAATATTTATTATATTTTTATGGATAATTAGGATGGAATAGTAAATTATCTTTATCTTAATTTACCCACAAGTATTAAGGAAAAGAATATAATTTGACAGTTTCATCATAAAGGTTATGTATGAATGTTTTTATTAAAGCCTAATCCACAGGCAGCTTTAATTAGTATATGATTCACATTTGAAATATGATTGCATGTTTTAACATTGTTAAAACATGATATATGATTATTTGTTTTAAAAGTTAGTGAAATAAGCACGATTATTTGAATTTTGTACAGTTATTCAATATGTGAATTTTTTTGATATTCAATATGATATTCTCGAATTGAATGATGATAATTATGAAATATGGAAAGAGACGATTCTCCTCCAATTAGGGTAGACGGACATTGATTATGTTATTCGAAAAGGTGAACCACCTGCACTTATTAAAATTGCTCTTTATTAACGTTGGAAACGATTTAATGGCTTTAGCATGATGTACATAAAGACCAAAATTCATTCTAGTATTCATGGTTTTATTAGAGGGTGTGATCATGTTAGAGATCTACTGAAGGCTATTGATGATGACCAAGTTTTCATTAATTAGCCTCACAAGTGTTAGAGGTATACGTGAGCACATCATGCAAATAAGGGACATTGCGGCTCAGTTAAGGTCTCTTGAGGTTAGGGATGGCAGTGAGTTTTTAACTTGACTAATATCTGTACTTCTCGACCCCATAAAGTGGACATAGCGGCTAGAAAATATATTTTAAATGGATGCTAAAAAGTGAATGTAGATATGGGTCTAGTGATAACCCGAACCGATGGATACCCATATCCTACCCTTTTTTATTAACTCTATTTTCTATTTTTCTTAAATATTTATGGTTAAATATAATAAAATATTAATATTTTCTGAGAAAAAATAGTTTTAAAATCTTCACTTTACTCCTCAATCCTCACCTTTTTCGTCATATTTTATTTTCTTATAGGATGATAATAATGTAAATGTTATAGCGATGGAGTTTTGAATGTTGTGGAGTTCACGCAAAGGCAATTTGAAGCTTCGGATATTTCAGTATTTGTTCCAGTTCTTGACTGTGAAAAATATATGTTGTCTTTGCACAAGACATTATGATTTTTATCATTCCAATTTTATGGTTTTTTAAGACATACAAATCAAAATCTTGACTTATTATTATTAAAGTAATTTTAATTTGGAGCATTCGCAAAAATCTACTCTTTATATTTTCTATTTATAAGTTATATTTTTATGTGCTATATAACCCGATGGATATCTAAAAACCCGGTCAATCCAATGGATTTGGATATGGGTAGTAAATCGTAAAAACTGATGGATATGGATATAGATATAGGTAGAGTAATACCCGAACTGAACCTTATCAATTTCCATCCCCACTTGAGGTTGAGATGTCTGAGTCTTTGCTTGTGTATTACATACTTAATTCCCTTCCACCTCAATATGAACCATTTAAAATCTCTTACAATACACATAAGGATAAATGGTATGTCGATGATCTATTGACTATATATGTGTATTCAAGAGGAAGGGAGGTTGATAATGAAATTTGGTGAAAGTACACATGTGGTCATAGAAGGAAGGAATAGAGGGCAAGCAATACAAAAAGGAAAGTGTAAAATATCAGTCCATACTGAGATAAAAAATGATTTCAATCCTAAATGTTGCTTCTACAAAAAGAAAGCGCTCATAAAGAAGGATTGTACCATATTTAAGGCTTGGCTTATGAAAAAGGTATTTCAATTTCACTTGTTTGTTATGAATCTAATATGGTTGATATTTCTCGTAACATTTGGTTGAATGATTCTAGTTCTACAGTCCATATTTCTAATATCTTGCAAGGTTTTCTAAACTACAGGAAGTTAGTGGGCAGTGAACAGTGCATCTATTTAGGCAACAAGATGCGCTCACATGTGGAAGATATTGGTACATGCAAATTAGTTTTGAATTCTAGTTATGTTTTGATCTTGGAAAGAACATTTTATATTCCAAGTTTCTCTAGACATTTGATTTCAGTTTCAAGACTTGTATCTTTATGTTATTCCTCTAATTTTTCAAACATATCATTTGGTTTATATCATGTATCTAATCTTGTTAGGAATGGTACAATGATTGATGGTAATTTTTGAATTAGTTTGCAAGAAAATATTTTTCACAATACAATGCATATCCATAATAATGATGGTATTAAAAGATATGTTATCAATGAACAATCCTCTATATTGTGGCACCAAAGATTGGGACGTATTTTCCTTGAAAGAATTAAAAAAAACTAGTGAATGATGGAGTACTTAATACTTTGGATTTTATTAACTTTGATGTTTATGTGAACTGCATAAAGGGAAAGCAGATCAACAAGAAAAAGAAAGATGCCAATAAGAGTTTAGATATATTAGAGATCATACATATAGACATTTGTAGTCCAGAAATGGACTCATCATCTTATTTATAGATGATTACTCGTGATATATCTACCTTTACTTACTTCATAACAAAAATGAAGCATTAGATGCCTTTAAGGTATTTAAAATGGAAGTACAAAGACAACGTGGTAAGCAAATAAAGATCGTGAGATTAGAAAGAGTTGGAGAATTTTATGGTAGATACACTGAGGATGGACAAGCACTTGGTCCACTTGCGAATTTTCTTCAGGAGTATGGGATAATACCTCAAGACACCATTCCTAAGTCTTCAAACCAAAATGGTGTAGCAGAAAGAAGAAACTAAACATTATCAGAATGGTGCAAAGTATGCTTAGCAGTTCTAAGTTTCCTAAATCCTTATGGACTGAAGCTTTTTAAACGACAGTGTATATATTAAATCGAGTTCCAACTAAGATTGTAAATCGAGTTTATGCCATATATGCATTTGGGTTGCCCGTCTGAAGTAAGAGTTTATAATCCATAAGAAAAGTTAAGGACTATTTGTGGGTATTTCATTGGATATGTTGAAAGGTCCAAAGAGTACATATTTTATTGTCCATCTCAAAGTTTCTTGAGGATGACTTAATCAGTGGGAGTGATTAATATCGAGAGTTAGTTCTTGAGAAGGATTATTGTGACATACAAACTCCTACTTCAAGTAATAGATTGATTGTCATTCATATATAGAAGCCATCAAAGTCAAACGGGTGTTGAACAACTAATCATTGAAGTTCCACAAGTTGTTGACGACAATCTAATAGATCCGAATGCTCACCAGAGGTTGTTGAGCAACCAGTTATACAAGCTTATCCTTAGGAGGGCGTTAATACAACATTAAGAAGATCCACTAGAGATAAGAAATCAGCAATACTTAGTGATTACATTATGTATCTACAAGAAGCTGACAATAATATTTGAGCTAAAAATAACCCCGAAATGTTGTTACAAGCCATGAGCTATAATGAATCTCAATTGTGGTACAATGTCATGGTAGATAAGATGAATTATGTGACATCTATCAATGTCTAGAATCTTGTCGAGTTGCCTAATGGTGCAAAGGCCATTGGATGTAAATGGGTCATCAAGACAAAAAGACTCATTAAGCAACAATGAAAGATATAAAGTTAGACTTGTGGCCAAAGGATTTACTCAACAAGAGGGAATCGATTACACAAGGACCTTTACTTCTGTATCTAAAAAGGATTCCTTACAAGTGATTATGACATTGGTTGTCCATTTTGATTTTGAATTACATCAAATGGATGTGAAAACAATGTTCTAGAATGGAGATCTAAAGGAAGAGGTTTATATGAAAAAACCGGATGGATTCTCCTCTAGTGATGGTCAAAATTTGGTGTGCAAGCTTAAGATACCAATATATGGATTAAACAAGCCTCCTGTAAATAGAATTTGAAATTCCATGATATCATCTCTTCATTTGGTTTTGTATAGAATATCATGCATTGGGATCAATGCATATATCAAAAAGTTAGTGGGAGTAAAATTTTTTTTTCTTGTTCTATATGTGGATGATATCCCACTTGCCACCAATGACAAAAGTTTGATAATATGAGGTGAAATAATTTCTTTCTAAGAATTTGGATATGAAGGATATGATTGAGGCATCTTATATCATTGGAATTAAGATCTATAGAGACAGCTCTCAATACATTTTGGGTCTATCGTAAGAAACCTATATCAATAAGGTCTTAGAGAGATTTCACATGAAATATTGATCATAAAGTATAGCACTTATTGTGAAAGGTGATAGTTTGAATTTGAACCAATGCCAGAAAAATGAGCTTTAAAGGGAACAGATGAAAATTATTTCATATGCTTCTGCAATAGGGAACCTAATGTATGCTCAAGTTTGTACAAGACCTGACATTGCATTTGTTGTTGGAATGTTAAGAAGATATCAGAATAACCCAGGTAAAGACCACTAGAGAGTTGCCAAAAAGGTAATGAGGTACCTTCAAGGGATCAAAGATTACATGCTTATATATAGGTGAACTGATAATCGAGGGAGTTGGCTACTCAAACTTGGACTTCGCTAGTTGTATTGATTCACGAAAGTCAACATCTAGATACATGTTTATGTTTGCCAGAAGAGTCATATTCTGGAAGAGTTCAAAGCAGACTTTGACTGCTACTTCTACTATAAGGGCTGAGTTCTTTTTTTGTTTTGAGGCTACCTCACATTGTGTATGGTTGAAGAGTTTCATATTTATGCTTATAATTGTGGATTCCATTTCTAAGCTATTGAGAATGTACTGTGACAATTCAGCTGCAGTTTTCTTAGCCAAAAACAACAAAGGTGGTAATCGAAGCAAGCACATCGACATTAAGTATTTGACCATTAGGGAACATGTTAAAGAGAACAAAGTGGTCATTGAACACATTAGCATTGAATTAATGACTAGAACTAATCATTTTAGATAGTTGGCCCTTACCACTTATAAACCCTTTTACATTTTCATGTTTAGTCAATATGGGATACCATAACGCTCCCCCTTAAGTGCAACTGACACTAGACATCCAGTTGTCACTTGAAATAAATACAGTGGTAACCAGATCGGACCACTAGGACTGGATATCCAGACGAACAACTATCAGCTCTGATCCCATATTAGAATTGGGCTTAGTTCAACTACTGTCAAAATTACTAGAACTAGTCATTTGAATAATTGACCCTTATCACTTATAAACCCTTTAATATTTTCATGTTTAGTCAATATGGGATACTCTAACAATGTAGTCCAAATTCTTTCTATTTTCAATAGCCAAAAATCTACTATTTTCCTGGAAAGTGGCATTTCATGGAAAGTTCCTTACTGATGGCACATTCTACTATGTTCCAGGAAAGTGGCATTCCATGGTACAAAACCTAGACATGGATAACTTCAAATAGCATCTGTGATGGAATACTTTATCATAATTTTAGTTGAAAGAATTCCTCTCTAGATAAATTAAATTAACTAACTTAATGAAATTTTCTTTAATTGTAAAAGTGAGAAGTTGCATCAAATATCAATAATTAAAATTGAAATAATAGTATAAAATATCAAGATATGTCAATAACTTGTCCTAAAGCCTTTGAAATCATAAAATGTGCTAATAAAGTTTTGCTTTGTTAGTGAATTTTTGTCTCCATCAATAAATTTCTTATATTAAATAAAATCATCCAAATATCAAATTATCTAAACTAAAGTAAACGAAACTAATTACTTTTTAAAAATTATTGAATTTTTTTTAGTGAATCTCGTTATTACTAAATGAGATTTAGCTCTCGTTATTACTAAATGAGATTTAGCAATAACGAAGAGGGGGTGTTTTGCTCTGGATCTGAATTTTCTATATTACTAAAAACGATAAGCTACATTAATTATTATATAATTCAAAAGGCATTTGTATTAGTGATGGGTCATGCTGCTTTTGTACACCATACGTATGTAAGTTGGTATAATGACCATATTAAGTAAAAAACAGGGGAAAAGGGAAGAAACAGAAGTTTTCGATTCGATAAGGTTTCATACGAAGGGGATTAGGGTTATCTAATAAGCAAATGATGTTATATGTAGACGCCCTGAACTTATTATAATTCTCAACAAGTATATTTAGTTTATCGATCTATTAGACATCCTCTATTCTATAGTTTAATTTAGTGTCATATGTCTTTTGACATGAAGCAATTTTAATTGGCTGTGTTCTGTTATTTGATACAAACTCTTGTCATAATGCTTATAAAATTATAAACTAATATTTATATTTTAATATAATTATTCTTTATTATATGATATAAATTATATAATTTAAAGTACTTCACATTATTCTTAATTTTATATCTAGATAATAATTAAACGAATTGTTTTATTATATTAATTATAGTTGTTATCTATATGTAAAATAAATAAAAAGTAATATTAATACAAATAAAAAATTGTTATTTCAAATTTATATTATTATTATTATTTAAGACAAAATTAATTGAAAGTAAAAAAGTTATATAACATTACATTTAAAGATATTTTATTATTTTAAAAAATTACATACCCGATATTGATGATATACTGTGTTATATATCAAACCCTATGTCCTATACTAATGCGGATACTTGCATTAAAAAGTATTTTGTCCATTGTATTCTTTCCATCTAAATCTTATGCATTGCAGCGTAATCTCAGTTATTGGATGTCAGTGTGTTGCCAATGTCGATGACAAATCGGTATCTAACGTCGGCTTTCACAAGGCGGTCCATGGCGGTGTTCACA